>ML438656.1:21351-71163 GCA_005239525.1 Nicotiana knightiana | reverse complement strand
CCCCCGCCCAGACCAAATATTTTTACACATTTTAAAGTAAAAGACTTTTTTTTTGCAAGATGAGCATGATTCTAAAACATGGGCCACGTTAGGTAGGTTGGGCTATGACCCATTGTTTAACCATCTTGATCCAGCCCATCTTAGCCCAAGTACACTTTGGGCTGAGTTGCGCAATGACCCATTTATTAACCTAACACATCTTGACCCGCCCAAATTCAGCCCAACCCGTCAATTTACTACTCCTACATATTATAAAAAAAAAACTTAAATATTTAATATACATAAATAAAGTTTGAGTGTGTGATACTAGGTGCACTGTATAACAACAATAATTATACATCAATCCAAATAAATTAAATCGATGCAAATAAATTACTAATTTCATAATAAGCTGAAGTTGGCAAGATAAATACTTTAGCGACATCATAATAAGTTGGAGGAGGCTATAGAATTTTTATGTATAAATTTTTTGTATGCATAGTCTTTTGTTCACACAAGTCCCACTTTAGAGCTCATTTGGACATAAGAAAAATTTTATTTTTTTTTCAAAAAATTCACTTTTTTTCAAATTAGTGTTTGACCATAAATTGTCAAATTTTTATTTGAAGATGAATTGTGAATTTTTTTGAAAATTTGAAAAACTTCAAAAAATATTTTTTAAAATTTTTTCACTTACAAAACTTCAAAAACAACCCAACATTATATTCATGTCCATACACAACTTTAGTTTTCAAATATCATTTTCACTTGGAAAAAAATTTATGTTATAAAAGAATAAAAGAAGAAGAAGAGTATTGCAGGTAAAAGTATAGAGGGAGAATTCTTATTGATATGTGATTAATTAAATGTAATAGAACCTCTATATGTATAGGGGGAAAGTGACTAGCCACCAAGTAACAAATTCTAAGATGTCTCTAAAATATAGACATTCACCTTAAATATAACTCTATTTATAACACTCCCCCTTGAATGTCTATTCAACAAATATTGTGCCTCGTTAAAACCATAACTAAAATAAAACCCAGTGGAAAAAATTCTAGTGAAGGAAAAAGAGTACACATATCTAAGTATCTAACAATACACCTTTTGGTTGCCTCGTTAAAAATCTTGCAAGAAAAATCCAGTGGGACAAAACCTTGTAAGGAAAAAAGAGTACAACGCGTATTAACTCTCTTTGATGAGAGCATCAATTCACATCTTTGAGCCTTCGCATCCCAATCTTGTACGCTAGCTTCTTGAAGGTTGACATCAGTAGAGATTTGGTGAACAAGTCAGCCATATTATCACTTGAATGAATATGTTGCACCTTGAAATCACAATTCTTGTATATATGTAATCTCTTCATATAATGTCGTGGAATAACCTTTTCAATATCTCCATAGAAGTATTCTCGCTATCACATTATCATGCTTATAGTTATAGCAAGATACATATGTGCACAAATAACACTTAGAATGTGGTACTTCATGACCAAAAATTGTATATGCTTTAAGCAATTTAAATCCTTCAGGGATTGTCATATAAGTTATATAATAGACTTTAATTAGATTCATATCATGTTTTCATGTCATGCTAAACATATAAGATAGATAAAAAGGATTGCACTCGTCATTGACTTTATAGTTTCAAGTGTTTGAACTACATGTCCAAAACTACATGTCTTTCATATGAAACCAATTATATTCGAAATTGTTTCTCCAGACTTAACATCCTCATATATATTTAGCGCTATCATAGATGTCATCGACGAATATTTTCTATCAGTTTTAATATTTTTTTCATAAAGACATAACATAAAGATCTCTTCATTTATATTTTCAGGTACCTGAACCTCTCCATGAAATGTTATGTCATGTGATCTTCTAATCACTTGCCTCCTTTTATGATCATTTTGATCGTTTGCTCATTTTCTTTATCAAGAATTTTATTTGAAACTGATTTTTCTATACGTGTTAAGCGTACCATAGACTTTGTCCTTCTAAGACTTATTCTAATAAGAGCATTTGTAGTGAGAATATAGTTATTTTCTTTGGGGTCAGCAAATACGTCTGGCATGCTTTGCATTGCAGATGAATTATCCTTTTATGAATTTCAAGTTCATATTATCTTCAAGGATCTAGAGGTACAAATGATAATTCATTCCACGTAACTTTTTCTCAACTGTTTATTTTGTCTCCCCGTCATGTTAGAAAAACTAGCTTTCTTCCTCAGTTTTGGGAACCCATCTTTATGCATTATGGTGTTAATCAAAATATACACCGCAAATCAATAATAATAAAATAAAATTATTTAGTTCTGAACCATTTTTGAGGGGAGAATGTAATATACTTTCATATATAATGTATATCAAACTGATATAGATAACTTTGTTCTCATAAACAATAGTTTAACTTTTAAGTGGAGGCACTCAATAAATCATCTTGTTAAATCCATTGTGATGTAAACCAACTTATCAAAACTATCTTGAATAGAAAATCTGAAAATTATGCTCTAAATTAAATTATTGAGCAAATTACCTCGCAAACACCAGGTTGCGGGTTAATAAAAATTGCGCATGTAATCATCTCATAGATGCATCTTATGTGGAATACATGGTAGGTGAATTAGCCCATATTCACCTTTGACATTTTCAGTATTCATGGGATTCAATCCCAATTTTAGTTGGTCTATTAATTAATGAGAACAAGCAACATAAGAGAATTCGTAAAGAACTTTCTAGTTATTTAATATTTATCCATGTGAATTCTCTTTCATATTAGCACATCACACTTAAATTGATATGTCTAAACCAATTATGCCAACTGAATAAATTATCAATATTAATAAAGTTTAGGTTTACACCATGACATGTGCAATTATCAATAAACTCCAAGTTTATTATGATATGGGTTTTTATATCAATAAACATCCACTTTATTGTGGTATTCTTTTATTTGTGTAGTGCAAATTGGAGAATAAAATGGGTAACTTTTCACATACATATTACCCTGCTACAAGTTGTATAATAGAAGATATTAAATCTTTCCTTTATTTATGATCTCAATATAACCAACCGCTTTCACGAATACTTTAGAAACTCAATTAAGTTTCTTTGAGACTTACTACAACACAATATCGTATTGATAATCAATTTTATTCATCCAAAAGAGTAATATTTAGCTTTTCCAGAGCTCTCAATTAATTTGGTACTACCACATATTCATCAACATCCATATGGTGAATATCTCTTTTAAAGAGAAATTTATACTATTATGGTCATGGTCAGAATTCCATACAAGATCTGTTCCTTGCATTACTATTGCCCTTTAATAATCACATCGCCAAAATATTTTGGCGTACAATAGGTATGTGACCAATGACCATTCATGCCATAATAATGACATTATTTTCTTATTTCGCCTCAAACTTCTTTCTAGAGGTGAGTGTTGTATATCCACTACCATTAGCACGTTTATATTCTTCGAAGAATGAATATGTATTCGTAAATCAGATGTTATCACATTCACATCATGAATGGACCATAATCATCTATATGTGCTTTATAAAATCTCATGTCAAATCGATGACAAATATTACTTTCACAAAGTGAAAGAATTATTTTAAGAATTCTTATTATTCTCATTACCATAATAATGACGATTATAATTTCATCTGTTGCCATGTCCACATCCATTGATACCTTCACGGTATTAATTTTATTTTCTTTCAGACTTATCACATATTGCTATCACATTCTCTCAAGGGGAATGAGAATAAAGCAAATTCAATAGGACGGGTTTCCACTTCTTTACCCACAATCATACATGAATTTGATCATGGCAAGATATAGAAATTTTACCACTTCGGGTGGTTATAATTTTTTACAAACTCTATTAGAGTTATAATCAAAGTTTATTGTCTTTGCTTGAATTTAAAATCAAATTATAGAATTTCAAGAATTTAAAAGAGAAAAATAAAGTAAAATACTTACCTTAAATCCAGAATTTAATCATAAAGGAAATTCATTGATCAATTGACAATTATTATGCTCAATCCCAAGTTTCTACTCAATTGATTAAAGTCTCGTGCTGATAACGTGTTATAAAACAATAAAAGAAAAAGAAGAGTATTGCAGATAAAAGTATTGAGTAATTACAATGTAATAGAACCTTTATATTTATAGGGAAAAAAATAACTTAGCCACCAAATAACAAACTCTAAGATTTCTCTAACAGTTTGTAACAATTTACTTTTTTCCGGAATTTTACAATTCTTATGTCCAAACGCCCACTTAATTACATTTCCACCAACGAACTTTGATGTCTTTAACGGTGTTAGTCTTCCCAGACTTCAATATTGTCTCTATTTGCTTTGCTGTTCTCACTATTTCCACCCAAAACTAAACGTTCCAATTGGATCTCCGCTTCCGATTTAAATGCTGCTTATAAATACTCCCAACATTTTATCTTTCTCCCTCGTCTTCTCCAAACACAAATTTCCTGTGTCAACAAACCAAACACCCCCACAATTATCTCAGCCCTCTGCTTCACGTACAAAGAAAGAATTAGCCTTGATCTCTTTTTCCAAATATTTGCGAAATACACAGCTTCAATTCATCTGTACCAACGAGAAAATGGTGAATTTCATGATGGATAAATTTATTGTCCCCACTTTCTTTGTTTCTTTATTGGGGTTCCTTCTTCTTTATATTTTGCGACCTAGATTAAGAACTCCCTATTACAAGAAAAAAGACCCTAAATCCATCCAAAAATTTGAAACCAACAATGTAATTTCTAGCAATTTAACCAATGGTGAATGCAAATTGGAAAATGGGTCCGATGCTGATATCATCATTGTTGGAGCTGGGGTTGCTGGTGCTGCTCTTGCTCATACCCTTGCCAAGGTCTATTCCTAATTTCTCTTATTGTCTGTTTTCTACTTACTGTTTTTTCATTAAAAAAAGAAAAAAGAAAAGGAAATTATCTTATTGGTGATATTTTTGGTCTAGAAAGAGGGATGAAGAGTAGCTTTTAGCTATTTTCCAGAACGTCTTTTGAATGTAAATTACTTGTATGGGTATACTTTTGCTTATCAAGAGTTAATTGGACTGACTTCCAGAGAAAAATTGGACTAGATTCGTTCATTTTTCTTTTTGAAATTAAAATTCAGATGACTGGAAACCATAGGAAAAGTACTATAAGTTGCAATTCCACTTATATCAAAATGGTGAAAGCAGACTTCTAGATGTTGGTTTAGATTCACTTAGTTTGAACCTTGGGAAGGGAATAATGCCAAACTTTTCGGAAGAGGGAGTATTTTCTTTAATCCAGCATAATGATGCTTTTAATTATCTTATTCTTGATGGTAAGCATGGGTTTTAATGGTATGTGGTAAAACAGTAGGAGTCTCTAGATGTCATGGAAAATTTGGCATTTGATCCGTACAACTTGTTTTTTTGGTTTTGCTAACTGATTAGTCCACAAGAAAATCTTTATCCTTTGAGCTTTTACCAATTGCCCTAATCCTCCCCAAGCCCCTAAACTTTTTATCCTTTTGGCCACTGTTGCAGGAAGGGCGAAAAGTTCTTGTAATTGAAAGGGATTTGACAGAGCCCGACCGGATTGTTGGCGAGTTGCTACAGCCTGGGGGTTATCTGAAATTGATTGAGTTGGGCCTTGAAGGTTTGTGTTAAAAAAAAAATAAAAGCAAAACAAAGAGCTTGCATTTGATCATTCTGTGATAGAGCTGGTAGGCGCAATACTAGATTTTACTATAAAATATGAAAAAGTTCTTGTTTTAACTGAACTAGGACAAATAATTCAGTTTTCAAGCTAAGTTTGCGCACTTGTTTTTGTTAGTGCGCTCTTGACCTTTGCCATTGGGCTGCAGATTGTGTTGAGGATATTGATGCCCAGCGGGTGGTTGGATATGCTCTTTTCAAGGATGGGAAAAGCACAAACGTTTCCTATCCCTTGGAAGATTTCCATTCTGATGTGGCTGGGAGAAGTTTTCACAATGGGCGTTTCATACAAAAGATGAGAGAAAAAGCAGCTACTCTTCCCAAGTAAGCTTTCCCTATGCAGTCTATTTATTGTAACTGATCTGCTCGACATATTTCATGTTTCTAGTGATTCATTCTGTTCTTGGTAATTATCCTTCTCCTTACAAAGTTGCAAATAATCAGCTGGCTGCTCTTTATTAAATTATGTACAGTGTACGATTGGAGCAAGGCACTGTAACATCCCTGATTGAAGAAAATGGATCCGTTAAGGGTGTCCAGTACAAAACGAGGGCTGGTCAAGAACTTAAAGCACATGCTCCTCTTACAGTAGTTTGTGATGGATGCTTTTCAAACTTGCGACGCTCGCTTTGCAACCCTAAGGTGAAATTAGAACCATTAAACATGTCATTTGATTTCTTTCTTTAACGTCATATGCATGTATCAGGTCAAGCAAAACAATATGCCTTCATATGCCTAGTGATATATGTGAATTGGGCTGAGTTTGGCATATTTAAATCTTGGAATCATTGTTAAGTGTGATTATTTATTGACATTTGCAGGTTGATATTCCCTCTTGCTTTGTTGGTTTGGTATTGGAACTAGAGAACGATCAGCTTCCATACCCAAACCATGGGCATGTTATTCTGGCAGATCCTTCGCCCATCTTATTTTATCCAATTAGTAGCACGGAAATCCGCTGCTTGGTCGATGTACCTGGTCAAAAGCTTCCTTCTCTTGCTAATGGTGATATGGCAAATTATTTGAAGACTATGGTGGCTCCCCAGGTAGCTATAGTTTCCCTACATAGTACAAATTTTTTTAAAACATCAGAATATATACTGCCGGTTACTAAGTCCATCGTTGTTTTTTCTACCTCATATATAACTTCCTGTTTCTGAAGATACATTTTTTATTCCTCCCGACATGCTTCTGTTATTGATCTATTGATTTATTCAGGTCCCACCTGAGCTACATGATGCGTTTATAACTGCTATTGAGAAGGGGCATATTAGAACTATGCCAAATAGGAGCATGCCAGCTGCTCCATATCCTACCCCTGGAGCTCTGTTACTTGGTGATTCTTTCAACATGCGCCATCCTTTAACTGGTGGGGGAATGACTGTAGCGCTTTCAGATATTTCAGTGTTAAGGAATCTTCTTAAGCCATTGGACAACCTGAATGATGCAGATGAGTTATGTAAATATTTGGAGTCCTTTTATACTTTGCGCAAGGTAAAGCTCCGGCTCTGTCCTCTGGTTTACTCTATAATCAGTTTTGACTGATTTGTTGTAATTATGTTTTATGGCTTATTTAGAAGAAAATTTGATTTCAGTTTCTTGATCAAGTGTAGGAGAAAGGACATATGCTTAATTATCATTAGCTAAAACATCCATATTCTTTTCTCTACTTGTAACTGCTTTATTCACGTTTGATGAACTGAAAAGTTGCATTTTAACGTGGCATGAGAAATTATTTTACCTAAAAGCTTCTCCAATTTCTACAGAAAATCATATTTTATATGAAGTGGGGTTAATGTCTTAAACATACGTCTCTATTTGATAGCTATTCCCTTGAAAAGAATACAAACAAATTGAACTGTAACACTGGATTGAAAAAAATTGTTTCTTTTTATGACTTAATTAGCCTGCCACTCATTATTGTATTGGTTTCCGTTTGCAGCCAGTGGCTTCAACAATAAATACTTTGGCTGGAGCACTGTACAAGGTATTCTGTGCTTCTCCTGATCAAGCGAGGAAGGAGATGCGAGAAGCATGTTTCGACTATTTGAGTCTTGGAGGTACTTGTTCAACAGGACCCGTAGCTCTACTCTCTGGTCTTAATCCTAGCCCACTGAGCTTGGTACTCCATTTCTTTGCTGTGGCCATATATGGAGTTGGTCGTTTACTCGTTCCATTTCCTTCCCCGAAGAGATTGTGGATGGGAGCTAGATTAGTCTCGGTATGTACCTGAACTACGATTGTCAAACTTTCTCCTCCATTGAATCTTTGCACATGTGGGATGTTGCACTTCGTTCAAGTTGGAATGCCTGCATCATCATTTTTCCTTCTGCAAAAGTATGACTCGTTTTGGTGCGAATTCTCTTTTTCCAGGCTGCATCGGGCATCATATTTCCCATTATAAAAGCAGAAGGGGTCAGGCAAATGTTCTTCCCAACAACAATACCAGCATATCACAGAGCTCCTCCAGTAAACAAGGGGTCAGATTAAGCAAAATAAATGACTGAAGTTTTATTCCATTAATAGAATAACATTTTATGCACTTGCTTTTTCAAAGCAAGAAATGTANCCCCCCCCCCCCCCCCCCCGATAAAAAAAAGAATAAAGGGAGACTACCATATTGTAGGCATATCATACCAATTAAGGAACTTCACTCCATTCTTTACCCTGTAAAATTGAATATTGTAGCATTTTTATCTTACACAGTATAATTGAAACCTCATTTTCTGAGTAAGAGATGAACAATTACGTTTATATATTATACATTACATTTACGTAGTATGAGTTTGTTTAAAGTTGCTTTTCGTTCTCAACTTCAAAATATTGTTAAAAGATTGCATCTTCAATTTATAACAATTGTTTTATATTATTTTGGATCTCAGACCTCTGCAATTAACCTCACTAGAACCACTAATGTACTCATGAGGCGTTCAAAGATGAGTTTGTTTAGTTAAAGTGGAAGTTAGTTGATGAGTTAAGTATAACGGACCCTTAACTATTTGTGCATATTGTTTAGAGAAATTTTCAGAAACCACTATGTTTTAGTGATTATTACCTTGCTATAGCTATCATTTACTAAATTACTTCCTATAGCTATATTTTCAGTTATTATAGACTGTATTCAATGTATTTTTGCATTCATGAATACAATAGCAAAACTCGGCGAAAACAGGGGAGTCCAGCTAAGCAGAGATTGTATTCGATTGTATTCGCGAACTGTATTCGTGAATACAGTAACGAAATTTGCGAAAAAAAGTCTTCAGCTGTTTAAAAACGGTAAGTGAATCAATTAATGCGATAGACTCCTAATATAACTGAACAAACTCAATTATAACACACAAAATTTGAATTTTCAGTTATAGAAAATATTCTCAACCGAAAAACACCCCAAAAACAGAGCAATCTTCAGAGATTCAATCCATCCTTTCTTTTTTAGTGGTATCTTTACTAAAATATTTTTGAGTGTTATCTTTACAAATAGATTTATATAAATTATATAATTACATTGAATACAGTTAAATACATAAAAATACATTGAATACATGAAGTATAGCAGGTCATCTATAGTGAAAAAACATATGAATACATACTGCAATTACATTTGAATACATATATACATCTGAATACATAAATTATATTAATTAAAAAAACATATGAATACATTCATGGAATACAACGAGAGAGTGAATACATAAAATACATGGAATACAACGGATACATTGAAATACAAAGAAAAAAAGACAGTGACTACAATGAAATACAACGAGATACATTGAAATACAATAAAAAAAAAGGTAACAGAATCTTCAAGACAAAGCAACTACTTCTTTCTTTTCTTTTGCCGTTTTATTTTCGCATTCCTTCACCTTATCGAAATCTTCTTCTTATAATCTCGTAGAATGAATTTGAATTAGTTAAGCAAAAAAATTACCTCTCTGCTTTCCATTCAAAATGGCGTGAAAAATGTTGGATCTTAGTGTTTTTCAATTTCAACGATTTTAGATCGTCACGTTTGAAAACCAAATGCTTTTCTAATGTAATCATCACTTCAGAAAAAGAAGAAGGTACCGCCGGCCGGAGTAGGGGGTTAGGGGTGACACAACAAGGAAGGGGGGAAGTGGTCGCTGACCGGATCTGTCGTTGGTAGAACATAGCCCCTGCTAGGGTTTCTAAAGCAGGGGAGGAAAAAACCGAGGAAAGAGAGAAGAAAGAGAAAAGATAAAGGAGGAGAGAGGGAAGAGAGAGGGAGAGAGAAAAATAATACACAGCGTATTTAATGGCTTAAAGGTAGGAGGTGACTATAAATAGATATTTTGCTATAAAAATTAAAAATATAGTTATATGAGATGATTTTTTAAAAGGGTATTTATTTATAATAAATAAGGTATCAACCTTTCCTATAGGAGGTAAAATTTCCTATTGTTTACCCTTACAAATGGTAACAATTGAATTTATATGCGGTTTTAAGGATATGTGGACTAATTCAATACAAGTGATTAATGACATTAGATAATCAAATAAAATATATAGTAAATAGCCAAACCAATGATGATAGTGAATCTGAGCTCGGTTAAAGGCTAAACAAGAAACTTGCCTTCTGTTCCGAGCCAACAATTATGAAGAACTTATGAACGAAAGCAAAACTTTGAATAACAGAGAGAACAAAAGTATATTGTCTTGGTGTGTATGTTACAATGTCCCTAATGAATAATTAGCTTCCCCTATATATAGTAGGGGAGTTTTACCCTAGGTATAATTCTAAGAAAGGTAAAAATATTCCTTTTCGCTAGTCACAGATTTTCAGCCGATACAAGCCGAGATTCACGACGTGATATCTGATTGGGCAGGGATATCACGACCATTTCTTAATCGTGGTCTGTCGTTTGGTAATGCTCTTCGAGGTCTTGGGACTCGAACCGAACCCAGGGGACGTGGTCTCGATGGTTCCTAGGACAGGTGTTTTACTCGGGTCTTGATACAAGTGGCTCCTGGTTTTGATTTCGATTACTTGTAGTCACGTCCTTGCTCCATTTGCCTCCCCAGAAAATCGGGGTACTCATTAGACTTGATTTTACCCGCATACAGATTGTCCCTTCATCTCTCAAGGAGTAGGTTTTCCGAAATGATGGGAAACGATAGATGTTCTGGTTCCTTCCTCTGTATGTTACGACGAAGGAGCCGAAACATCCCATCCGTCGTGTCGTTCTGACTTCAGCCTCGTGTGGATCATTGGTTGGTTGCCCCCGATGCAAATCGTTGCCTGTTACCGTATAAAAGCTTCCATCCTTTGTTCTTTTTCTACTTTTCGACCAAGCTTTTACCTTCAATATTTCCAGCTATCATCAAACTTCTTTCAAACCTCCATATCTTCACCTTGTTCTTCAACTTTCATAGTGACTCCCAGTTTTTTACCTAGATTTCCTTCAAATCTTCATACTCTGTTCTTCATCTTTCAAACTCATTCTTCCAAACCTTCGTCTTCTTTCTTTAAATTTTCAACTCGATAAAACTGGCTAAAACATTCAAGTCTGTTCCTCAACAAGTTGCCTCTTCATCTTCCTGGCCGCCGGTATTGAGGTGGCTACTCCTAAAGTAGTTGCCCTGAAAACGGCTTCTCCAGAGGTGGCTGCCAACGAACCGGCCCCCAAGCCTCCCTTGAAAATGTCTATTCCTGGGGGCAGCTCACTTGCAGACGATTTTAAGGTCGAGAAACCCTCACGCAAACAGGACTAGGGTGAAGGAGCATCAAGGTACATATGCTCCGTGACTGAAGACTTCCTTCCCCTGGTCCGAAAGGACTGCAATTGGGATGGAAAGGATGTAGCAGTCCGGGGACCGGGGACTCCATTACTACCCATGTTGAGGGATACTTACGTGATTAAACTTGCCTCTTCACACTGGGTCCGGCGGAACTGATTGTTCTGGATTTTTGCAAGAGGTACGAGGTGTGTGATCGCATCCAGTCACACCTCTATTCGAGGTTGTGAAACGGCCGATTGCAAGAAATAATACCCAACAAGGAGTCGGGATCGAATCCACAAGGAGCTGGGATGGGATTGGTGGTATATATTTGGATAAAACACGTGAAGTATCTTGATTGCACTTCCACAAATGTTGTTTTAATTTTACTTCTAAAATTACGCTAAGGTTTGCAATTCTAAAATATAAAACTAGAGAATATTATTTTTGGATATTTTTCAAATATATAAAAAAGCCTAGGGCTATGACTGTCACCTAGGTGTTCTCCTAACTGGTTGTAAACTTTAAAGCATGTTTTGTTGGTCAGGGTGCATTATAGCTATCAACACACAATTACTCACTCAATACCTCTCGGTAAGAGAGTGATTTTGCCCAATTTGGCTTTCTCACGTCCAAATGGGTATTGAATAAAATAATTGATAAAATGCTCAAGTCGGGTTTTACTATCTCTAGGTTCACCCTTTAATTGAGACTATCAATCTCTTGATTTCATCCCAAATTCTTGTTAGCCAAGTTTTCTAGACTAAGTCTCTCTTTCTCAAGTAGAGACCAAGTCAATTAACCATGAACTATGTTTGCAACCATTAATTCTACAATTAGGGCAAGAACAAGGCTAAATAATAAATACCCAACCATAAACAAGCCCTAATTAAACACCCATTAGGTTTACACACTAGGGTTGGGTCACAACCCTAGCTAAAAATCTAGCTACTCATTTTGGGTATTGAAGAATATAAATAAGAAAAGATGATAAAACTCATATTGCAAGATTAAAAGATGAAACTCTAATGTTAAAATCACTAATATAAGCTAAAGTTGCCTAAAGGGGTAAAGAATAACGGCTACAGACTTTTCAATATTCAAAACTTGACCTAATTTTGTGAAAGTAATCTATTTATACAAAGCTGGATTTTTCGAACAAAAATGCCCTTACGGAGGTTCTACGGCTGCACAATTCTATGTGCAGTATGCACTTCTCTTCAGCTCTTGGTAGGAGTTGGCTTTGCGGCTGCACAATTCTGGATTGCGGCCGCATCTCTTATGTTCTGCGGTCCGCACAATTATGGGTGCGGCCGCACTGGGCTCTTATGCGGACCACACATTTCCTGAGTGCGGTCGCATAGTTGATTTCTGCGGTTGCACAATTATAGTGCGGTCCACATTTCTTGTTGGGCTTGAAATGAGACTCTCTGAACTTTGACTTCTGCGGCCGCACAATTATTGTGCGGTCCGCACTTTGCACTGAGGCTCTACTAATTTTCCTTCACATTCTGCAGCCACAGATATAAATCTGCGGTCCGCACTTGAGTTTGTATGCCTGGTTTTTGTCCTTGTTCAAATCACTCCTTCTTCAGTTGGATTTCATCGTAGTGGCTCATTTTTCAATACTCCTACAATTAAGCATATTTCATCAGTTTTCTGGAATACTTTTAAATATTTTTGGACTAAAACGAAAGCCAAAAGGCGCTAGTAAGTAGTCAAAATCCCCATTTATCAACTCCCACAAACTTAAGCTTTTGCTTGTGCTCAAGCAAATAAGGTAATTCTCTCCTCCACAAAATAAGAGCTATTCCAGCTAATTTACGGTGAATCAAACACACATTAATTAGAACCAACAATTACCCACAAGACTTATGAATTATCAACAAGGCAATGATTTGAAGTTTTAAGCACAAATATTTCTAATGTGACACTTGAGCATCAGAGAGCGAGTTTTAAGTATCTCAGGTCTATTATCTAGGGTAACAGGGAGATTGACGAAGATGTCTCACATCACATCGGAGCGGGATGGATGAAGTGGAGTCTCTCTTCCGGTGTTTTATGTGATAAGAATGTTTCGCCAAGACTTAAGGGTAAGTTTTATCAAGTGGTGGTTCAACCAGCTATGCTGTATGGGGTTGGGTGTTGGTCAGTCAAGAACTCCCACGTGCAGAAGATGAAAGTAGCAGAGATGAGGATGTTGAGATGGATGTGTGGGTTTACCAGGAGAGATAGGATTAAAAATGAAGCTATCCGGGACAGAGTGGGAGTAGCCTCCGTGGAGGACAAGATGCGGCAGTCGAGGCTGAGATGGTTCAGACATGTTAAGAGAAGAAGCGTTGATGCTCCTATCAGGAGGTATGAGAGGTTGGCCATGGAGAGTTTGAGAAGAGTTCGAGGTAGGACTAAGAAGTATTGAGGAGAGGTGATTAGACATGCCATGGTGCTGCTTTAGCTCACTGAGGACATGACCCTTGATAAGAAGGTGTGGAGGTCGAGGATTAAGGTAGAAGGTTAGTGGGTAGGTTTTATTTGTTCACCGATAGTCTTAGTAGCATGCATGTCCCTTCATATTCTTAGATTTTTATTACGTTATGTGGTTTTGTTCGCCTCAGGTATTGTATTCCCTGTTGCTATTATTTGGTACTACTTATCTTTTATCTCTCCCTTTTTATTTTCTCTTCCTTCTTTCTTCCTTCCCTGTTTTCCTCTTCTTCTTATTGCCCTTCCTGAGCCAAGGATCTATTGGAAACAACCTCTTTACCTGCATTTGGTAGGGGTAAGGTCTGCATACAGACTACCCTCCCCAGACCCCACCTGTTGGTATCATACTGGGTTTGTTGTTGTTATTGACACTTGAGCATCAAGAGTTGAATTTACTCATCAAGGAAGTTCTCTCTTTCATGTAGGTCATTATGGATCCCAAACTCCTCCCCCTCTACTCTTCAATAGCATATCTCACTTAAGAATGTAGCACTCAATTCAAGGATTTTTGAAAATTCGCTCATCTCTCTCAAAATAATGTCACAAGTACAGCTCTAAGTACCATATGCTTTCCCCTCATGTAAATCACCACTAATGTACGCTCACTAGGCTTGAAATCAAGTAGGGCTTTTTCGGAATGTAATGAAGGCTTTTGGACAAGGGTAGGAAATGTTGGAGTAGAACGGATTCATATTTCTTTAAGTACTCCATTTTCTCTTTTTGTCTCATGCTTTGCCGACTCTTTGAAGCATTTTATTTTTCCTTCGCGGAACTAGAGAGACTTGACATCACTCTTTCTTGCTCATGATATTCATTTTCTCCTTCTTTGTTTTCTCCATGCTTTGTATTTTTACTTTTCTTTGAATCCCTTCAACTCTTCAATTTATTCACTTTCTTTTTGCATTTTTCTTTTGTTCTTTCTTTCTTTTTCTTTGCCTTTGCTTTTATTCATTTCTTTTCTCTTTTTGTACCTTGATACCACTTTCAAACTCCTTGTCTCTCCCCCTAACTTATGTTTTAGCCAATTGTTTCTCAAGAGTATTAAGAAAAGCTCTGGTGCCAAGAGATGGTCACTACAAAACGGGTAAAGGCTTGTAACATGGTTATCAAATGAGAAAGGTTTTAGGCTCAAAAGGGTTGACTAGGGATAAAAACATTGGTGGACCATGGAAAATTTCAAAACGGGTCAAGGACAACCTATAATCACTTCTCAAGCCAAGCAAAACTTAGAATTTCGCCTAGAAACACATTCGGGGAAAGTTCTAGACCATTCACACGGGTACTTAGACTTGCAACAAAATATCTCACCTCTCACACAATTGGATTGTTAAAGAGGATAGAGTCGAGGACCCACAACAACCATACTCGAGATTGAAAATCACTAATGGTTCAGCTAAACCACTCGATGGTTGCCTAAGTCAACACAAGAGTCAAAAGGTCACTAACTAGAGCTATTTCATTCCAAGAACTTGTTTTTAATCATAAGAATGTCGTTAAGCGTGTTCGTACCAAGTGAAGCATGTTTTACTCTCTTATTCATTATTACTACTGTTTTTACCTAAACATCAAAACTGACTCAATCCCTTAAGAAGGTTTTCACGCTATCCATCATTGGGAAGAGTCACCCGATTCACAAAAAGATCACCTCTGGAAAGAACTGTGACATTAAGAAAACCAAATGCTTATTGATAACTTGAACATGAAAAGAAAATACTAAATAAAAAAGAAAGCTATTGAAGTAAATAAGAAGCTATTAGACTAAACATTGACTACTAAGGAAATAAAATAAAGAAGCTATGAAGTAAACTACTGAAGGCCCAAATGGATATACAAACTGAGAAAGGGAAAGAGAATGTATACATCAATAGAGATAAGAATATATACATAATGAAAATAAAAAATAAAAAGAGAATGTTATCAGCTATTACAATCCATTGTCAAATGTCAAATTAAAAAAGACTCCACCCCTATGGATAAAAATAAGTATTGTCCCCAATGCTTAAGAAAATAAAAATAAGGAAGGGAAATATTAGAGAGGACTCCTTACGTGGTCTCAGTGTACATAGAAACATCACCTCCCTCAGGCTCCTCCAACTGGATCTCATCATCCTCTGCTCGGGGAGTAGCTGGGTTGGTGAACATATGTAGCATCACCTGAGCAGTGTGGGCAGCAAGGTCTGGCTCCTCAGACAGACCAACTGGTGCCACTGGTGCTGATGGTGCTGCTGGGTCTTCTGGTACTGATGGATCTATCTCCATCAGTAAGTCAAATGGAAGATTACCAGCGACTGCTATCTTGGTCACCTCTCGTCTCAACTTGTCAACTGATTTCCTTGAAGCCTGGGATTTCCTCATCTTGTTCACCTGTTTCCCAAGTTCCTTAATTGCTCCCCCATGTGCCACCAAAGTGTCCATGATGGTCTTTTGATTCTCCAAAATATTCTTCAAAGTTTCCTCCATTGTCGTAGGAGTCTGGGGTGCTGGAGTAGAAGTCCGTTCTGCAACAACACTAGATAGGTCAGACAACTTTGCAATAGCTTTCTGCATCCAGTTATTGAGACTCGTCAATGTCTGGGAGACTCACAACGCAGAGAATGGATAAGTAGAGGAGGAAGGCACTGATACTGATGGCCCTGAAGATGGAGGTGGAGGCATGGCAGCTGTCTCAGTGGAAAGCCCGACTGCTGTGGAAGGCATGGCTGCTGTATAAGGCATGGAAGCTGAATCTGCAACTACCACCGATGTCTCATCAAACTGGCTTACGGTAGTAGTCGACTTACCCTTGTTCTTCGGGTTCCTTGGGTCCTCCAAAGAGTACCAGGAGAAGGGCTTTTTAGCCCTAACCTTCGTATCAAAGCTCTTGGGCTCCACCCCCGCATCCGTGAGATACTCCGTGATAGTGTTGGGATACATATATGAGCTTTCACCATGCCTGACAACTAGATACATGTTGGCTGACATGATGGCACCCACATTGATTAGGTACCCGGCCATGATGGAGGCGACTAGTACTGCCCGAGGGACTGGGAGATTATTTTCATTCTAGCTCGGGTCTATGCGACTACACACAAATGTTTGCCACCCTTTTGCCTCAAAGTTGAGGGTGGCCTGGTGACTGGGAACCCCTGTTGTGATCCATGGTGGTGGTGGTCTTGGGGCTGCTAGTATCTCAGCTAGCCAAGGGCGAGCCGCATCATTGCGAACTTTTCAAAATACTGCACCGGCTCCACATCCTCGAGCCCCAAATAAGTGTTCAGGGTGCTCTGATCAAATCTAACCTTCAAGTTCCTCACCTTAATCACCTTCTTTATGTGCGCCACATTGGCGTACAATTCCCGGACTAAGTGCTCCTTGGCATCCACCACACTTTGAGTGAACCATGTCCACCCTTTTCTCTCCAAAAACTGCTTTTCCATGTTTGTATTGAACCTATCCAAGTCTTTCAAAAGAAATTGACCCTCAAGTGTGAGCGATCTCTGAGGCCACCACTCCCGGAACCTGGTAAAAGCTGTCAGGCTCACGAATCTGTCTTCCCAAATTTCTTTATTTTTCGACCTCTCGAGGCCGGCAACTCTGGTATCACCCCCTCGATCGTCATCCGGAATATCATTATCATTATCAAATGTGACTGGTGCGACGAGGGTGTGAGTAGATGAGGGTTCTGAACCCTGACTGCCATCTTCCGAACCCTCAGAAGTGCTTACTGAGGTGGAAGGATCATTTCGAAGCTGGTATCTCCTTAGAAATTGCTGTGGCTGAGATTGAGCCTCGAATTGTGCTTCCACAGAGTGGCCCTATGATGCTTCCTAGACGGGATGTTTGAATTTGATTTAGAGGGATCTGTGGCCCTACCTCGTCGGGTGGTCGCCTTTTTAGATATCCGTTTTTGCACAGAGAGTGGTTGGGTTCCCTGCCTCGGCCTCGGGAGGGTTCACCCCTCCTTTTGGATGTATCACCTCATCCCTGTGATCTAACCATTGTCTGCAATACATAGCAAAAGGAATCAATTACAGTTCAAATTCAGAGTATCAGACAGTTGTAGACAAAACAATATGCAGGTTGGGGAAGTGAGGTCCACACATTTTTGAGTGCGGTTGCAAATGGGCTTGTGCGGACCGCACAATTTTGTAAGTGCGACCGCATTAGTGGTTCTGCGGTCCACACAATCTTTAGTGCGGTCGCACAATTGCAAGCTCAAAGATGATAACTCTCTGAAGTCAGAGAATTGATCGAGCTGCGGCCTCACACACTTTTCTGCGACCATGGTTCAGTTTCTGCGGACCGCACAATTTTGAGTGCGGTCCGCACAATCAATGCACAAAATTGTTTCCTAGCCTAATGATCTGCGGATTGCATAATTTCTTGTGCGGCCGCACAATTCCAAAAAAATGGCAGTTACTTAGGGTTTTTAAATTTAGCATAATTTGGGCATGGTATTGGCAATTTAGACACGATACACAGTTTAACCATCCCCCAATTAGAAACTAGGAAGTTACCCACACAATTTTAAGCACATATGACGATGAATTTGGCATTAGTCCTAAAAATAATTAAACTAATTATGAACAAAAATTAAAAAAAATGAAAAATCTAAAGATTGATTGAACATACCAGTAATGTAGTGATGCAAGGAAGAATTAAAGATGATGAAATGAGTGTGAGGTGCTTGAGTCAGTTGAGTGCACTGTTCTTGACTTAGTGTTAAATGTTCAGTGAGTGTAAAGTTTCAACAGTGGTGAGGATGAATTATTTATAGGTGGCCGGTTAGAGCAAGGAATCACGAGCTGAGTGCGGTCGCATAGTTTTGTGTGCAGTCCGCACTCGTGTACCTGTTACCACTTTTACCCATTGTTGATCTGCGGTCCGCACATTATTGGGTGCGTCCACATAATTTGGTGCAGACCGCACATTTCCTTGTGCGGTAGCACTTTGGCCATTTCTCTGACATGCAAACTTCAGAGAGTTTGCTATTTTTGATCGTCAGTTGTGCGGCCGCACAATTCTTTGTGCGGCCGAAAATCCCTTTCTGCCGTCGCCTTCAAAATTGTGCAGTCCGTACTTTTTTCACACTTAGCCATTTTTTTCTGAGCACAGTTCCTGCAAAGCACACTTATTCCTGCAACACACTTCAAAACCAATTAGCACAAAACAAGACCTATCCTAAGAAGAAGAAAAAGAAAAAGAAAAAGAAAAAGAAACATGGGCTGCCTTCCAATAAGCACCTGATTTAACGTCGCGGCACGATGCAAATTAACATCATCACTTGAAATGAATCACTGCCACGATGTGTCCATCACTAAATTTTCCCAGATAATACTTCACCCGGTGACCATTGGCTCTAAACACTTCATCTCTTTTATTCTTCAAGTCCAATGCACCAAAGGTTTCATACTCACAACCTCAAACGAGCCACTCTATTTAGACTTCAACTTTTCCGGAAACATCTGTAACCGAGAATTGAACAATAACACAAGATCACCTTCTTTAAACTCCTCGTTCCGAATGTACTTGTCATGGAGGTACTTTATCTTCTCCTCGTATAAGTATGAACTTGTATCTGCATGGTACCGGAATTCATCAAGCTCATTCAATTGTGCCACCCTTAAGTTGGCGGCAACATCCCACTCAAGATTTAGCTTCTTCAAATCCCACATGGCCTTGTGCTCAAGTTCCATCAGAAGGTGACAAGCTTTCCCGAACACCAACCGGTATGGATACATCCCAATCGGTGTTTTATAAGCCGTCCTATAAGCCCATAAAGCATCATCAAGTTTCTTTGACCAATCCGTTCGGTTGGCATTCAATATTTTTGGCAAAATACTCTTGATCTACCGGTTGGAGACTTCCACTAGTCCACTTGCTTGAGGGTGATAGGGGGTCATGACTTTGTGAGTGATACCATACTTGGTGAGTAAGGTGTCGAAAGCTTTGTTGCAAAAATGCGATCCCCCATCACTTATGATGGCCCATGGAGTACCAAATATTGTAAAGATGTTCTTTCTCAAAAATTCCACCACACTTCTAGCTTTATTGTTGGGTAGAGCAACGACCTCAACTCATTTTGACGCATAGTCCACAACTACCAAAATGTAGGTGTTCCCAGAAGATCTTACGAATGGTCCCATGAAATCAATGTCCCACACATAAAAAATATCAATTTCCAAGATGGTGGTAAGGGGAATCTCATTTTTCTTTGAAATTCCACCGGCCCTTTGACATTTATCACAACTCTTGAATAGATCACTTATGTCCTTGTAGAGAGTAGGCCAATAGAATCCACAACTCAATACTTTGGCCGTCGTTCTTGCTCCACCATGTTGATCACCATATGGTAAAGAGTGGCTAGCCCCAAGATTTAAACTTGTTCCTCCTCCGGCACATATCTTCTAATCACACCATCGGTACAAATCCGGAAGAGGTACCGTTCATCCCAATAGTAGTCAAGGCAATCTCGTTTGAGTTTCTTCCTTTGGTTTGAAGAGAACTCATTCGGTATAATACCACTCACAAGATAATTTTCTAAATCAGAAAACCATGGCATCTCTGTCATTGAAATGGCTAGAAGTTTCTCATCGGGGAAGGAGTCATTGATTTCAAGTCCGTCATGTGGTCTCCCCTCCTCCTCCAAGCGAGAGAAGTGGTCCGCCACTTGGTTTTCACTGCCTTTGCGGTCTTGGATGTCTACATTGAGCTCTCGCAATAAAAGCACCCATCTCATTAACCGCGCCTTTGAATCTTTCTTGCTCATTATTTACCAAAGTGACGCATGATCCGTGTGGACAATCACCTTTGTACCTATCAAGTACGGGTGAAACTTCTCCATAGAAAAAACAATAGAAAGGAGCTCTTTTTCGGTCACAGTGTAATTGACTTGGGCATCATTCATGGTGTTACTAGCATAGTAGACCGGATGGAAGATCTTGTTGATACGTTGACCCAAAACTGCTCCAACCGCCACATCACTAGCGTCACACATGAGCTCAAAAGGCAAGATCCAATTCGGGGAGGTGATAATAGGATTAGTTGTCAACTTGAACTTCAGCAATTCAGATGCTTTCATGCAATCCTCATTCAAATGGAATTTGGAATCTTTATCCAAAATCTTACACAAGGGGTTCACCACTTTGGAAAAATCTTTGATGAAACGCCGGTAGAACCCCGCATGACCCAAGAAACTCCTCACTCCCGTCACGGATGTTAGATGTGGAAGTTTAGAAATCACCTCAATCTTAGCCTTGTCGACTTCAATACCATTCTTTGAGATCTTGTGGCCAAGGACAATGCTTTCCTGAACCATGAAATGACACTTCTCCCAATTGAGCACTAAGTTTGTTTCTTCACATCTTGCCAAAACTTTGTCCAAGTTTGATAAACAATCATCAAAAGAATTCCCGACCATTGAAAAGTCATCCATGAAGACTTCAAGGAAATCCTCCACCATGTCCGTGAAGATAGCCATCATACACCTTTGAAAAGTCACCGGTGCATTGCATAACCCAAATGGAATCCGCGAGAATGCAAAAGTACTATAAGGACATGTGAAAGTAGTCTTCTCTTGATCCTCCAGAGAAATAAGAATTTGATTATAGCCGGAATACCCATCAAGGAAATAATAGAAAGCACGGCCGGCCAATCTATCAAGCATTTGATCAAGGAAGGGAAGTGGGAAATGATCCTTCCTTATGACTTTGTTGAGCTTGAGATAGTCTATACACACTCTCTACCCGGTCACCGTTCTTGTAGAAATCAACTCATTCTTGTCATTGGTAACCACTGCCATACCCCTTTCTTTGGGACACATTGCATCAAAGAAGTCCACGAACTATCAGAAATGGGGTAAACAACCCTGGCATCCAACCACTTTATGATCTCCTTTTTGACCACCTCTTGCATTGCTTCATTTAGACTCCTTTGATGTTCAATGGAGGGTTTGGAATACTCCTCTAAAATAATCTTGTGCATACAAAATGCAGGGTTTATTCCCCAAATATCCGCCAACGTCCATCTGATAGCTTTCTTCCTCTTTTGTAGCACCGCCAATGTAGAGTCTACCTGCACGTTAGTCAAAAAAGAGGAAAGAATAACCGGTAAAGTAGAACAAGGGCCAAGGAATTCATACCTGAGATGCGAGGGCAATGGCTTTAACTCCAAAGTTGCAGGCTCCTTGATTGAGGGCTTTGTTGGAGGAGTCTTTTGATTTTCAAGATCCGAGGACAATTTGCGGGGTTCATAAGTGTATGACCCTATTCCTTGCAATGCATTCACACATTCAACATATCCATCCTTCTCGTCTTCATCAAGGTTAAGCAAATCGGCTTATAATGTATCATCAACATTCATCGTGGCACTGGTACCATCAATAATCACATCGGTCACCAAGTCCACAAATGAACACACTTCATTGCTATTCGGTAGCCTCATAGATTTGCACACATTGGAAACCACCTTTTCATCACCCACCCAGAAAGTGAGCTCACCGACTTCCACATCAACAAGAGCCTTCCCCGTAGCAAGGAAAGGTCTACCCAGAATAATCGGCACTTCATAGTCCACTTCATAATCAAGAATCACAAATCCTTTCGGGAGAATGAATTTATCAACACGAACTAACACATCATCGATAATACCCAACGGTCTTTTCATGGTACGATCCGCCATTTGTAATCTCATAGATATTACACCCTATATTTTCGTACGTGAGAATACGTCGTAAGTCAATTGATGTAAGCTCAGAAATAAAATTATATTTGGAAGCATATAAAATAAGTTAATCATGTTACCTTGGAGGTTACAAATATTTAAGATCATTAATAACGAGTACCGAGAGGGTTGGAAAGCTTAGAAGCTAAACCAATTGAAGAAATAAGTTTCGTCGAAAGTAGACGAGTTTGGAATGTTATAACAAGTACTTTAGGGTGAGACTATGGTTCAATCCATGATAATGAGGTTATTGTATGAGTTATTTTTGTCATATGATAGTCGTCTGCTACGTTTTGAAGTCAAGCAAGTTTTGGAACAAAAGTTGGCAAAGGTCTTCACAAGTTACATTCATAAATTTGTTGAAACTTAGGTCAAATGTATCTCAAATTTTCTCCCAGTATACTTGGAATTAGGGATGATATACCTACCAAATATAATATCTATGAGTCTAGTTTCCAGCACATTAAACCGTTCATCGTTATGACATAGGAGTAGAGATATATTTGCAGTTTCACGAGATTGCGCAGGCATCATAAGTGACAAGTAGGTGGGTCACTAAAGCTTTTTGAGCAATACATTTAGTGTGTTATAAGAGGTATTATTGGGACATATTATATACCAAATTTAAGGTCTTGGAATTTAGTTTTCAAATCTTTTAACCATTCATTCATACGACATCCGGATAAAAAGATATAAGCGTCGGAAGATGAGCCAATGCTAGGGTGCCAAGCTAGCACCTCTTTGACTTTTCCAAAGTTGATATATATAAGTCTTAGGTCGGCTTTCTCTTCATTTTCAGTATAACACGACCAGAGAACACCCATAAACATATCCTTAAGTTATATTCTAGGTTTTCAAAGAAGATTATCATCCTGGGCATGAAATCAAGAAGCGCTAACATCAAAACGATCCCTACGACGTAAGTGTCATTATACCGCCTCTCTTTTTTCTTTGTAGTTAGAGTTTTGGAAGGTAATTCATAGTTAAGAAACATCTAATATCATTATTTAAGTGTTTAAATATCAAGGAAGGTTGATAAATATGTTTCGTAATAGTTAGAACTCACGAGACGGTGATCGGAAGCCGTGAGTTCGAGTTATTTGACTTGTAGTAGACTGTTTGTGGGCTGTTTCATGTTGGCCTCTTGTGCTGATGTTTTATGGAGTTTTGGAGGATAAAAAGGTGCGGGAAAAAATAACATAATGACGGAATGGTGGTCTGGTTGTTCGCCGTTATTTTTTTTAAGGTCGTTTGACACTACTATTTTTTTTAAGGTCGTTTGACACTACTACGGTGGTCATTTTGTGTATGAAGAGATTGCGGTATGTTGGGCTATTTTGTAGTATTTTGTGGTGTATATAAGGCTGGAAAATAATGTATATATGTTGTTGTTATTTTTTTCTTGTGTTGTTGGTGTTATCTTGAATTTGGAGGAAGTAAGGATAATAGGGGAGATGCTGCCCGTTTTTATACAAAATAAGCTTGTCGTTCATTGTGTGATAGTTGTACCTTTAATAACTTAATGGTAGTATTATTACCGTTGTTGTATATTAAGATGCGAAGAGGCGAGTTCAACTTGGTGAGTGGAAAGATTGTGATAAGGTATGTTAAGGCTCTTCCTTCATTCTTTTGGCATGATCAAAAGTGAAACGAACGTAAACGATACGCTAGTTAATAATGAATCTACTCCTAGCAACTAAGGTTGTCCATGTTGTTATTTCCTTAAAAAGTTATTCTAATAAAGTATGTATGATCCTTGAGTCCTAGTGAAGCTCATATTCATGGTATGATGTCCATAATGTTAATATAAAGTGCAACTACCTTACGTCACTCCAAAAGGTTTAGAGCGTGATTTCACGAGTCCAGCATGCATTATATATAGTATCTATTTTACTCTACCGAGCCGCGCTATAGTCGGCTGGGTATGGAACCTATTGTGCAACCACTGATCAGTTGGGTTTACCGAGCTCCACGTGGCCGGGTACAATTCTACCGAGCATTATGATGGCCGGGTACATTTTTACTGAGTCCTCTTTGAGGCCGGCTACGATATGATGATGATGATGCCCACAGAGACGGATGTTTGTAGAAGATTATGTATATATATGTATCACGCATTTCATGTCACTATTTCTCAAAGGCACCCAGATGCTACATGTTGTATCTCCTACATCTCTTTATATTACTATTCTTAGTTATGCTGTTTTGACTTACATACTCAGTACTTTATTTGTACCGATGTTCCTTTTTCCTGGGATGTTGCGTTTCATGCCCGCAGGTCCCGATAGACAGGTTGACAGTCCTCCTAGTAGGCTATCAACTCAGTGGAAGGTGTTGCTGCACTCCACTTGCTCCAGAGTTTCCTATTTGGTCAGTATGATTGGGACATGCATTAACTGGTATGGCGAGGCCCTGTCCCGATCTTTATGTTGTTTATGTACTCTTAGATGCTTGTAGTCAAATGTCAGGTATATGGATAGTTGTATGAACTTTTCGGTCTATGTTTTGAATTTACAAATGATTATGTCAGCCTTATAGGTGCGTAGGTCACATGTATAAGTTTCTATATCATGTTAGGTCGTCCTATGTCTAGCATTCCCTTATGTTTTATTTCGGTTATCTCATGATGGCCTTTTTGGACCATTTACCCATGATAGTAAGATAAGAAAGATATGTTACGTTGGTGCTCGGTCGAGTAAGGTACCGGGTGCCCGTCGCGGCCCATAGGTTGGGTCGTGACAATAGATGTGGTATCTGAGCGTTTCAATCCTAGGGATGTCTACAAGCCGTGTCTAGTAGAGTCTTGTTTATGGGTGTGTTGTGCACCACACCTATAAGCAGGAGGCTACAAGACATTTAGGACTGTCACTCTTTCTTCTTACTCTAGATCGTGTGGTAGAGCTTAGTCGTAAGAACTCAATTTCCTAAATTCTATTATTCATAATACAATGATGTCTACATGTAGAAAGACAATTGGTAAGATACTGTATGTGTTAGTGGAAGAGTTGAGTCAGAGGAACTCAATTTTGCATCATGCTTATGATGAGTAAATGTGAGGTCTTCAGCAGATCATGTGTGTACTAAGATGTGTAAGTTTCATGATAAGGAGATCTAAGGCAAGAATATCTGTCCACCCATATGGTAAAAAGAAATAAGAGTATCAGAAGGTAGATACAAGTTTCAAAAAGTAAAATAAACAAGGTGAATAAAGGTATGAGGTACCCAATTAGTGAAGATTATCAGTATTTATAATCGAGTCAGAGAAATGTAAGTATTCTGGGTTACCTTCAACAATAATAGAGGTATGTACAATTGTCCACACCCATCTCAGTTATGCCATATCGGTGCTAACAGATGTAGTTTAAGAGCAGGATGGGTATCAGGATCCCACTGTGGTCAGAGTAACCCAAAATTGTGGATTGATTGTTATCATTAGCTAACATTTCCGAAGGATAGTGAAAATGTGATAATAGATCTCCTTGTGAGAGACCAATATGGTGCACTCGATAATAGAACAGCCAGATATGAATACTAGAATATTCAAAAATTTCAGAAGATAGGAATCCTAGAAAAGTTAAATATTTACCTTAGTATGACTCCCGCCCCTAGTAAAAAAAAAATAGAACATGAATTAGGGATCGAAGGAATTGGTAATAGTCGGAATCTTTTCAGAGATCGTGTTTCGACAATATTAGAATGAAGAATAGAAGAATAACCTTTAAAGGTCATTCACGAAAACGCTTCCCTAAAGCAAGCACTATGGGCAGAGTTAAGCTTAAGGGACTAAATGTTCCAATTACACCAGGTGTTACCCTTGTGCGTAAGCAATTCAATAATACCTGGTGTAGAAGGGTTACCACAAGGCGAGTAATATCTCAGTGAAGATGTGAATTCCAAAGATGAATAGGTAAATATCAAATGGTAAAGGAAGAATGCGGTAAAAAGGTGGAAGGAATGAGATTGCATTTATTCAGATTCTACAAATATAATATGACTCTAGAACATTTTTCAAGCATGACGCTGGGGAGAATCAATAAAGGTTTCGCACTTGATGATATTGATAAATAAGTGGAAATGAACACTTGATACATAAGGATCCTGTATGAGAGGTAAGTTAAGACAAAGGACATAAACCAAGAGGCGTTACATAAAATACAGATATGAGAGTGGACCAATGAGTAGTATGTAGTTGATTCATAAAGAGCGTAGTTATAACTAAAGAAGAGGTCATAGATAAATCAATAGATCATGCAAGATAAACATAGTGAACCCAACATAGGAAATTTAGTCTCGCAAATATGACATTGTAATTCTCGAGGAATATTTAGATAGGAGTATGGGTAGTAGAAGGTACAATATAAGTGTTACGGAAATAAAAGAGAGTGCCACTAGGGAGACAAATGAAATTTCAATTTAGAAGTAACCATAAAAGCAGAAGGGTACGAAGGTAAGTAACTAAGGATAATGATAGGTGAGTAAGAACATCAGAAATATCGTAGGGTATACAATGTAATATGCTCGCATCTTTACAAGAGTCAGAAGTTCTTCCCTAAGCACTGCAACGAAAGACTAGCTGAGGAAATAAGGAAACAGGCTTCAGCATAAGCATAGTAACCTAAATAAGAAATGGTCTTGTAACATCAGCCTCACTATAATGTTGTATGCACTCCATAAGAAAGCGGCGCCTATCATGGCTAATGAATGGGAAGAAGAAAAAAAAATCAAGAGTTGATAATGAGATAATATGAGATATAGGGAACTCCATTATTCATGGGAACTAAGATAAGCCAAGTATCCATGCAACAAGTGGCAGAACGGCCAGGAAAAGTAATTGCTTCCATTTAAAGGCGACTGAGAAGGCATGAAAGGAAATATATGGTGCTACAATGTTAAAAGGAATGTTGCAAGTAGTATATATTGATATGCGTAGGTCGCAAGATAAAGTATGGTAGAGCAACAAGGTTTTAGCTAGACCTGAGTAAGGATAAGAAAAGGTGAGTGAGAAGGTGACGAGAATAGGTAAGTCCTCGGTATTAAGCCCATCACAACAAGAGAGCTGATGGTTTCCATAAAGTTATAAAAAGATCAGTATAGCATGAGTGAGCTCAAAAGAGTTTAAAACTAGGAGCATTTAGAAGATATGGAATGCTACCCTTGTAGTAAAGTAAGGGGTTAACTATGATAAATGATAAGAGGATGACGTTTAGGCCATTGATTGAGTAATGATTTAAAGGAAAAGGGATTTCATGGGTGAAACAGGATTAGAATACCCCGCCCCCCCGATAGGATGAATCACATTGGGATGCTATGAAATACAGTTATTGGAGTATAGTATCGTCCCTAAGTGGAGCATGAACATCACTTCAGATGTTCCCTGATGAGACGTGAGCCCTAGTGAAGATATATTACATAAGAGGTTTCAAGTTATTAGTGGTAGATTATAGATTAATATTAAGGTGAATCAACAATAGATGGATGCAAGTTACAAATATGAGATGAGATTAAGCTGTCATTATTAAGATGAATAGTAATAAGGAAGCATTAAATGGCTTAGATTTATACATATAGGATAAAACGGTGAGAGAGTAACCTGGATTTGGGTGGTGCGCCTCGATATTAATAAATCGAAATAAGAGTTATGGTACAGTATGACCTACCTAGTTGTGTTAAATCTATAAGCATAGATAACTGAGGTTATGAAACAAGATATAGAAATATTTGTAAGTTCAACAAATTACCAAGAAAAGAACTTTAGTACAACTATAGATGTCCAGAGGGACAGCTTGTCACAGTACTATATATGTTCACAAAGTGAAGCCTAGAGATAGGTTAAAAGCTAGCGGAAAAGGGAGATAAGAGTCGCATTGGCAAATATTCAAGGTTAGAATGGTACATGCTGCATGAAAGAAGGTAGAAAAAATTACGAGATTTGAAGAATTTCGACCATAAGTCATGGTGTGAGAAAGAGGCCTAAATAAGGGAATGCCCTAGCCATTGGATTTATTCACCGAAAAACTCCCTGCATGGCAAATACGATATTAAACTATTCTTAAGATCTATTGCTTAAGATAAGGATAAATGCATTTGTCAACATTCAAGGACGAATGTTCCAAAGGGGGGAATGATGTTACACTCCATGTTTTCGTACGTGAGAATACGTCGTAAGTCAATTGATGTAAGCTCAGAAATAAGATTATATTTATAAGCATATAAAGTAAGTTAATCATGTAACCTTGGAGTTTAAAAATATTTAAGATCATGAATAACTAGTACCGAGAGGGTTGGAAAGCTTAGAAGCTAAACCAATTGAAGAAAATAAGTTTCGTCGAAAGTACACGAGTTTGGAATGTTATAACAAGTACTTTAGGGTGAGACTATGGTTCAGTACATGATAAGGAGGTTATTCTATGAGTTATTTTTTTCATATGATAGTCGTGTGCTACATTTTGAAGTCAAGCAAGTTGTGGAACAAAAGTTGGCAAAGGTCTTCACAAGTTACATTCATAAATTTTTTTGAAACTTAGGTAAAATGTATCTGAGCTTTTCTCCCAATATACTTGGAATTAGGAGATTATCTACCTACCAAATTTAATATCTATGAGTCTGATTTCCAATACATTAAACCTTTCATCGTTATGACATAGGAGTAGAGATATATTTGCAGTTTCGCGAGACTGCGCAGACATCATAAGTGACAAGCAGGTCGGTCACTAAAGCTTTTTGAGCAGTACATTTAGTGTGTTATACGAGGTATTATTGGTACATATTATATACCAAATTTAAGTTCTTGGAATATAGTTTCCAACTCTTTTAACCATTCATTCATACGACATCCAGATAAAAAGATATAAGCGTCAGAAGATGGGCCAATGCTAGGGTGCCAAGCTAGCACCTCTTTGACTTTTCCAAAATTGATATATATATAAGTCTTAGGTAGGCTTTCTCTTTATTTATCAGTATAACACGACCATAGAACACCCATAAAAATATCCTTAAGTTATATTCTAGGTTTTTAAAGAATATTATCATCCCGGGCATGAAATCGAGAAGCGATAACATCAAAATGATCCCTACAACGTAACTGTCATTATACCGCCTCTCTTTTTTCTTTGTAGTTAAAGTTTTGGAAGGTACTTCATAGTTAAGAAATTTCTAATATCTGTATTTAAGTGTTTAAATATCAAGGAAGGTTGATAAATATGTTTCCTAATAGACAGAACTCACGGGACGATGATCGAAAGCCGTGAGTTCGAGTTATTTGACTTGTAGTGGACTGTTTGTGGGCTGTTTCGTGTTGGCCTCTTGTGCTGATGTTTTATGGAGTTTTGGAGGATAAAAAGGTGTGGTAAAACAGAACATAATGACGGAATGGTGGGCTTGTTGTTCGTTGTTATTTTTTTAAGGTCGTTTGACATTACTATGGTGGTCGTTTTGTGTATGAAGAGATTGCAGTGTGTTGGGCTGTTTTGTAGTATTTTGTGGTGTATATAAGGATGAAAAATAATGTATATATGTTGTTGTTGTTGTTGTTGTTGTTGTTGTGTTCTTGTGTTATTTGTTTTATCTTAAATTTGGAGGAAGTAAGGATAATAGGGAAGATGCTGCCCGTTTTTATACAAAATAAGTTTGTCGTTCATTGTGTGATAGTTGTACCTTTCGTAACTTAATGGTAGTATTATTATCATTGTTGTATATTAAGATGATAAGAGGAGAGTTAAACTTGTTGAGTGGAAAGATTGTGATAAGGTATGTTAAGGCTCTTCCTTCATTCTTTTGGCATGATCAAAAGTGAAACGAACGTAAACGATACGCTAGTTAATAATGAATCTACTCCTAGCAACTAAGGTGGTCCATGTTGTTCTTTCCTTACAGAGTTATTCTAAGAAAGTATGTATGATCCTTGAGTCCTAGTGAATCTCATATTCATGGTATGATGTCCATAATGTTAATAGAAAGTGCAACTACCTTACATCACTCCAAAAGGTTTAGAGCGTGATTTCATGAGTCCAACATGAATTATATATAGTATCTATTTTACTCTACCGAACCACGCTGTAGTCGGCCGGGTATGGCACCTATTGTGCAACCACTAATCAGTTGAGTTTACCGAGCTCCACGTGGCCTGGTACGATTCTACCGATCCTTATGATGGCCGGGTACGTTTTTACCGAGTCCTCTTTGAGGCCAGGTACGATATGATGATGATGATGCCCACAGAGGCGGATATTTTTAAAAGATTATGTATATATATGTATCACGCATTTCATGTCACTATCTCTCAAAAGCACTTAGATGCTACATATTGTATCTCTTACATCTCTTTACATTATTGTTCTTAGTTATGCTATTCTGCCTTACATACTCAGTACTTTATTTGTAACGACGTTCCTTTAGCATGGGACGCTGCGTTTCATGCCCGCAGGTCCCGATAGACAGGTTGACATTCCTCTTAGTAGGCTATCAACTCAGCGGAAGGTGTTGCTGCACTCCACTTGCTCCAGAGTTTCCTATTTGGTCAGTATGATTGGGACATGCATTGACTGGTATAGCAGGGCCCTGTCCCGAACTTTATGTTGTTTATGTTCTCTTAGAGGCTTGTAGACAAATGTCAGGTATATGGATACTTGTATGGCCTTGTCGGCCTATGTTTTGAGTTTACAAATGATCATGTCAGCCTTATAGGCGCGTAGGTCACATGTATAAGTTTCTATATCATGTTAGGTCGTCCTATGTCTAGCATTCCCTTATGTTTTATTTCGGTTATCTCATGATGGCTCTTTTGGACCATTTACCCATGATAGTAAGATAAGAAAGATATGTGACGTTGGTACTCGGTCGAAAAAGGTACCGGGAGCCCGTCGCGGACCATAGGTTGGGTCGTGACAATAGATGTGGGTCTTGGTTGTCCAATTCCCAAAGTCTTGAAATCGAATAGGGCATCAAATTGATACTTGCCCCAAGATCACAAAGAGCTTTAGCAAAGTCGGCACTTCTAATGGTACAAGGGATTGTGAAAGCGCCACAATCTTCCAATTTAGGAGCCATTGAATGCACAATTTCACTCACTTGATGAGTCATCTTTATAGTTTCACAATTCATTGACCGCTACTTTGTCACCAAGTCCCTCATAAACTTTGCATAACCGGGCATTTGTTACAAAGCCTCAACCAATGGCACATTAATATATAGACACTTCATCATGTCAATGAACTTCTTGAATTGATTCTCACCATTTTGCTTGGAAAGCCTTTGAGGGTATGGAGGATGAGGCCTTGTCATTGGTGCTTTAGCCTTTGGCACTACCAGTTCCGGTATGTCAACAATGTGCTCCCTAGACGAGTTCACTTCCTCTTGAGTCTCCTCCACGTTGTCATCAATATCAATTCTTACTTCATCATTTGCTTGCACTACATTGTGCGGGATCTCATCTTCTTTTATCATTTCTCATCATCTACAATTTTCCTTTTGACTTGAGGTGGGTGCATCCCCACCTTTTCCACTCCTTGTAGTAATGTCCATGGCATGTCCTGTGTTGTTCCAACCCTTTGGGTTCACCACTGTGTCACTTGGTAGTTCTCCCTTAGGACGAGTGTTTAAAGCTTGCGAGATTTACCCTAATTGAAATTCCAAATTGCGAATCTAACTGTTGTGAGAGGCTAGTTGAGCATCAAATTTGGCATTATTCTCCATCATTTGTTTGAAAATTTTCTCAATTCTCCCCATCTCATTGTTTGAAGAGCTTGGACCATGGGAAGGATGGAGGCGGGTACCTCGGTTGTTGATACATTGGGGGACTTTGAAAGCCTGACCCCCGATTTCCTTGGTTATTTTTCCATCCTCCTTGGTTGTTGCCTCCCCAATATCCTTGATTATTTCCACCCCGATTACCTGGTTATTTTGACCATTCCAATTTCCTTGATTATTTGTATTGTTCCAATTACCTTGGTTGTTACCACCATTCCAATTGCCTTGGTTGCTAGAATTCCAATTCCCTTGATTACCATGAGGTCGCCATTGTTGTTGATACGAGCCTTGAGAGTTGTTTCTTTGCCCTTGGAAGTTGTTCACATATTTTACTTCCTCCTCTTGTTCAATTTAAGATTCATCTTGATCAAACCCACTATCTTATTGCACATAATGTTCCGGACGCTTTTGCACTTGAGGACCTTTTTTCCTTCTCTTGTTTACCATCATATTAACTCCCTCCATTGCATTGACTTGCTTAGGACCTTGCACTTGTTGAAGTTGATCCTTGGATAATTGATTCATTGTGGTAGTCAACTCGACAATTGCTTGCCCATGATCATGCAATTCTTTATGTAGGTGAATCATGTTTGGATCATCCTGAGGAACATTTGCTGTACTTTGCATGTCGATGAAGTATCCGCCATTTCATCTAAGATATCACAAGCTTCCGCGTATGGCGTTGTCATGAAATTTCCACCGGCAAGTTGGTTGACCATGCATTGATTGGTATTATTGATCCCTTATAGAAAGTTTGTTGAATCATAGCCTCCGTCATGTCATTTTTTGGGCACTCTTTAACCATAGTTTGGTACCTCTCCCATATCTCATGCAAAGGATCATTTGGCTCTTGTTTGAATGCTAGAATCTCGTCTCTAAGAGTAGCCATATGCCCGGGAGAAAAGAACTTGGAAATAAATTTCTCCGCTAATTCATCCCATGTACGAATGGAGTGGTTTGGCAACATTTCTAACCAATCCAAGGATTTCCCCCGTAGAGAGAAAGGGAATAGCCTCAAGCTTAAAGCATCCTCAGAGACGTTTGTCTGTTTACTCCCCCAACAAGTGTCCACAAACCCCTTCAAGTGTTTGTACGAATTTTGGTTCAGAGCGCCGGTGAAGAAACCCCGTTGCTCTAGCAATGTTAGCATAATATTTGTGATTTGAAAGTTGCCCGCCCTAATGCGGGGCGAGACTATGTCATTTTCATATCCTTCATTCGGCAACACCGGGTGTTGAGCCGCTCTTGGTTGAGGGGGGAGGGGAGGGTGGAACGGGAACATTGTCTTGAGGCGGCCGACCTCGTCTATTTGCTTGAGGTTCAAGGGGAACCTCTTCAACTTGGTCATCTTCCACGTCCACATCCCCCAATGGCATGTTTCCGAGAGGATCATTGTTGTTGAGAGCCATTGTTGCACCTAGAATTGTTTCACCAAAAATATTAGTAACACGAAAGGAAAAGATGACAATTCACACACAAACCAAATATACCACTAAATCCATTTTTTGCTCCCCGGCAACGACGCCAAAAATTGATCTCGTCCAAGTCACACCTCTATTCGGGGTTGTAAAACGGTCGATTACAATAATAATATCCAACAAGGAGTCGGGATCGAATCCACAGGGAGCTGAGATGGGATTAGTGGTATATATTTGTATAAAGCACATGAAATATCTTGATTGCACTTCCACAAATTTTGTTTTGATTTTACTTCTAAAATTATGTTAAGGTTTGCAATTCTAAAATATAAAACTAGAAAATATTGTTTTTGGATGTTTTTCAAATATATTAAAAGGCCTAGGGCTATGACTGTCACCTAGGTGTTTGCCTAACGGGTTGTAAACTTTAAAGCGTGTTTTGTTGGTCAGGGTGTATTATAGCTATCAACACACAATTACCCACTCAATACCTCTCGGTAAGAGAGTGGTTTTTCCCAATTTGGCTTTCTCAAGTCCAAATGGGTATAGAATAAAACAGTTGATAAATACTCAAGTAGGGTTTTTCTATCTCTAGGTTCAACCCTTTAATTGGGACTATCAATCTCTGGATTTCATCCCAAATTCTTGTTAGCCAAGTTTTCCTAGACTAAGTCTCTCTTCTCAAGTAGAGACCAAGTCAATTAGGCATGAACTAATGCTTGCAACCAATAATTCTACAATTAAAGCAAGAACAAGGCTAAATAATAAATATCCAACCATAAAAAATCCCTAATCAAACACCCATTAGGTTTACACACTAGGGTTGTGATACAACCCTAACTAAAAATATAGCTACTCATATTGGGTATTGAAGAAAATAAAGAAGAAAACATGATAAAACTCATATTGCAAGATTAAAAGATGAAAATTCAATGTCAAATCACCAATATAAGCTAAATTTTCCTAAAGGGGTAAAGAAAAACGGCTACAGACTTTTCAACATTCAAAACGTGACCTAATTTCGTGAATGTAATCTTTTTATACAAAGCTGGAATTTTCGGACAAAAATGCCCTTTCGGAGGTTCTACGGCCGCACAATTCTGTGTCCTGTCCGCACTTCTCTTCATCTCTTGGCGGTAGTTGACTCTGCAGCCACACAATCATGGGTGCAGCCGCACTGGGCTCTTGTGCGGACCGCACATTTCCTGTTGATTTCTGTGGTCACACAATTATAGTGTGGTCCACATTTCTTGTTTGGCTAGAAATGAGACTCTCTGAACTTTGACTTCTGGCCGCTAAAGTATTGTGCGTTCCGCACTTTGCACTTTGCACTTTGCACTAAGGCTTTGTTGATTTTCCTTCACATTCTGCGGCCGCATATATAAATCTGCGGTCCGCACTTGAGCTTGTGTGCCTAATTTTTGTCCTTGTTCAAATCACTCCTTCTTGAGCTGGATTTCATCATAGTGACTCATTTTCCAATAATCCTCCAAGTAAGCATATTTCATCAGTTTTTGGGAATACCTTTAAACATTTTTGGACTAGAACGAAGCCAAAAGGCGCTAATAAGTAGTCAAAATCCCCACTTATCAGTGTACCTCGGGCAAATCCATCCATCTCTATAGAGGATCGTGATCCTCCGTCTCTTCTCAGTGAACAAGACCAAGTCTCCTGGGTTCACGATCGATCATCTACTTCATTTATACAGTCCCTAATTTTTCTGAGAAGGACAAATCAAGCTTACTCGCCGGGCCAGCAAGGCCCCCTTTTCGAGCATTGACGAAGACTGAGACTGGGGCTGGCAGAGACGCTTCATTTGGGGAAAGACCGAAGACTTGATTCCCCCCGAGTTCATGCTTTTTCCTGAGAAGTGGAACACATCTCGTAAGTGTAGTCTCTCCTTAAACGTAAATCTTTTTTTATTTTATAATTTATCCCTTCTCATTCATACTTGTGGTTGTGCATCCATTGTTCGGGTTCCAAATGCAGTCCCCGACTAACGGAATGGATCGAGGGCACCTGTTCACATATGACTTACTCCGAGCGTGCATGGCGCGGGCTTTTGGAGGGCCGATGTGAGGTCCGTTCTCATGGTAAGGCCTCTCTCTCAATGTTTAATACCATGGTTCTAACTTTTATCATACTGACTTTCCTTACCCTTTGTTGTTGTAGGTTTTCCTAAAACCACAGAACTTAGGCCTTTGGAAGGGGAAGAGGAAGTCACTTTATTCGTCGATCCATCCGTTGCAGGACAACCCGGGGCTGCCGTGGAGGAAAATAAGAAAATAAAGAGAAAATTTTCGGGCTCCCCAGGCCCTGAGGCGAAGAAACCAAAGAATAGGGTGGCTTGCAAGCCCAAGAAGAGCTCTAGTTCCCGAGTTCCAGACTTCATCCTCTTTGGAAGTTTTTTCCAGGTTGAGCGAACTGGACGTTTCGAAGAAGGACACACCCAAAGTTGATAAGCTACCTGCTCCGAATATGGACCCCAGTTGCAAGAGATCGGTTATTCTTACCGTCTTGAAGGATGACCAATTCTGTCTGCTCCCGTGGGGATAGCCAACTACCTCCGATTCCTAGTGACCGAGGAGGACCAGGCAAAAATGAACGAGGTGAACGTGCCTGTGACGACCCGGCCGGTCGTCTTGACATTAATAGCCTCGATCCCCTATTAACTATTTTCCCCGTATCTATTTCTGCTATTGTGACTTACTAGGAAGTTTTGTTTTTGTTTTTGGTGTGTTTTGGGACACTTAGTCCCTAAAACGGGAGCTTAAGTCTTCAGATTTGGACCGTAGTCGGAACTGTGTGAAGACGACTCTGGAATGGAGTTCCGTTGGTTCTGTTAGCTCCATTAGGTAATTTTGGACTTAGGGACATGTCTAAATTGTGTTTTGGAGGTCCGTAGCACATTTAGGTTTGAAATGGCGAAAATCAGAGTTTTGGAAATTTTTGCCGGTAGTGGGATTTTTGATATCGGGGTCGGATAATTTGAAATAGGTCCGTACGGTTGAATGTGACTTGTGTGAAAAATTTGGGGTCAATCAAACGTGGTTTGATAGGTTTCGGCATCGATTGTCGAATTTGGAAATTTCAAGTTCTTTAAGTTTGAATCGGAGGATGATTCGTGATTTTAACATTCTTTGAAGTGGTTTAAAGGCTCGACTAAGTTTGTATGGTGCTTTGGGATTAGTTGGTATGTTTGGTTGATGTCCCGGGGGGCCTTGGCTGAGTTTCGGGTGCTTAACGGAATGAGTTGGGACTTAGGTAAATTCCTGAAGTTGCTGGTTTTCTGGTATTTCGCACCTGCGGTGGGAAGTCCACAGGTTCAGCCCCGTAGAAGCGAGGAGAAGACCACATGTGCACTTTTGGTTCTAAGAGCTTGTGAGTGCAGATGCGAGATGAGGGCCGCATCTGCGCATCCGCAGATGCGGTGAGGTGGTCGAAGAAGCGGATTTGGGGAGGAAACTGAGTTCCGCAGAAGCGGATGAGTGAGTGCAGAAGCGCGTCCGCAGGTGCGAAGTCTGGGAACTTAATGAAATTCTGCAGGTGCATACTTTTATCCGCAAAGGCGGTACCGCAGATGCGTGTAAGAGGCCGCAGGTGCGGTTTGACTAGCAGAAATGGGCAAATCGAGGGTTTGATTTCATTCTTCATTTTTGGACTTGGGAGCTCGAAAATTGGCAATTTTTTGAGGGATTTTCAGAAAGAGCTTGGGGGTAACACTTCCTAACTCGATTTTGGTTGTATTTCACTAATCTATAGTTGTTTTCTTCATTTAATTAAGGAAATTGGGTGAGAAAGTTAGGAAAATGGGGGAAAATTTCTTCAACTGAATTTCTGAGTTTTGATTGGGATTTAGACATCAGATTTGGATAATTTTGGTACGAGTGAACTCGTGGGGTGAATGGATGTTCATACTTGGTGACTTTTACCTGATTCCGAGATTTGGGCCCGGGGAGGAATTTTGGGGCGAATTTCCAATTTCTTGCTAGATTAGTTCCTTGTAGTTGTATTTATGTTATAAATTTGATTTTGGCTAGAGTTGGGCCATTCGGAGTTGGATTATCGTGGAAAGAGCATAGTTACGGATTGATTGAGCTTGGTTTGAGATAAGTGGTATGCCTAACCTTGTATAAGGGGAACTCCCCTTAGGATTGGTACTATTTTTGATATAAGAGCAATGTGTACGGAGGTGACGAGTACATACACGGTCTAATTGTTGTAAAAATCTGATTTCTACTAAGTAATAGCATGTTTTCCTTCTTATTTGAATCTCATCAACATGTGTAGTATCCTGTTAGACTAAAATAGCATGCCTACTTGCCTTAACTGTTTAACTGAACTACGTGCAACATGTTTAGTGAATTTACCTGTCCTTCCTTAACCTGTACTTAGGTTGAATTGTAGGATTTCGTGCCTTAACTATCAAATTATATTGTTTGGCTGCATATTTCTTTGAGACTACGGAATGGTATTCCGGGAGATCCCCCTATTCTGCATATTTACTTTGGGACTACGAAACAGTCATTTGGGAAATCCTCCCCCCCCCCCATCTTGCATATATACTTTGAGAGTACGGAATGGTATTTCAGGAGATCCCCATGCACATTTACGTTTGGGACTACGAGACGGTATATTGGGAGATCCCCTGTTGTATTGCTGTGTACTGAGCTATTACCTTATATGAATTCTTTCTTCTTAAATTTTAGTCTTTATTTTACTACGATATTTCATTCTTGCCTTGCTTTATTATTATATATATACTAGTAGGGCCCTCACCTGACCTTGTCACTACTCGGCCGAGGTTAGGCTGGCACTTACTGGGTACCATTGTGGTGTACTCACGTCCTTTCCTGCAAAAGTTTTTCATGTGCAGATCCATGTTTTTCTTACCAGCCTCGTTCATTGTTGCAGTCGCTGCTGCCAGAGACTTCAAGGTACATCTGCCCGCGCTCGCATATCCTTGAAGTCCCCCCTCTATCCCTCTATGTTCATTCTTTCCCTTATTTCTATAGACAATGATGTATAGAAAAGTTAGAATCTCGTATAAGCTTGTGATATACGATGTTCCGGGTCTTGGAAGTGTTTTTGTACATTTCGGAAGTTGATAATTGTTTATGCCAAGCGACATTCAATTGCTTATTTAGATTATTGTTACTGTTAGTTGCTAATGTTCATGCTTTCATTTCATTTCCGCAAAGTGTTAGGCTTACCTAGTCTAGGTGCCGTCACGACAATTCACAGAGAGAGAGTTTGGGTTGTGACAGTGTCGTGCCTTTACAATGAGATGCAACAGGTGCTGAACCGGGTGAGGCATCATTATGTTCCTTCGAACTTTACTTAGGTTTTGATATTTCTCACATTTTTCATCTTTTTGCAGGCCTCAGTACTTCATCATGAGAGCTTCCTTCAGTACCGGGTCGAGGTCAATCATCTTGAGCTCGAGGTCAAGGAGCTAGACCATAAAAGGGATATCTACAAGCTCCTCAGCGAGCAACAAGAAGGGGTCATTAGAAACCTTTAGGCTGAGCTGGATAGGGCTTATAAAGAAGCATCGGTCCTAAGGAGAGAGCAACCCGACTTGGTTGAAAAGGTAAAGGTCTTTGAAGTTATAAACGAGGAACCGGTCATAGTGGATAACGATAATTTCTCGCAGGTCCAGCAGAAGATCGACCAACTCTGAAAGGAGATGGACGAGATCCAAGTCATGGACAATGGGTGAAAGAACAAGATGGATCTGCTGGCCTCGGAGAAGGAAACTGCCCAAGCGAAGCTGCCTTTGGTAGAGTTTCAACTTCGGGTGGCGAAGGAGAAAGCTGATAAATAGTTAAATGAGGATCTTCGAGCACAGCTAAGCTCGACCGCCGTAGAATGAGATGCCCTTAGTAAAGAACTTGAAGAAACGAGGTCCAAGCTGGAGACAACCTCAACCGATGCCGAAAAGATGGTGGCCCTATACAAGGCCGATGTCGAAGCAGTCGAGGCTCTTCTAAAGACCAATGCCGAATATATGAGGCGGCTATATTGAAGGGAGGTCCTCGAAGAGATCCATTCCCGAGGCTTCGACCTGCCGGCCGAGATCGAGGAGGAAAAAAGACTTGAGGCCGAGGCGAAGAAGCTATCCGAGCCCGAAGATGTAGAGGGTTTTGAGTGCTCCAAAGAATCCGATGACCCCGATGGTTCTGGTGACGAATAGGGCTCCGATGAAGATCAGGCGTGAATTCCTTAGGATTTTTTAGTTTTTGTATTGTGTACATATCTTTTGTTCATTTTGAAGTCATTTTTGTTGGGCCTTTATAAAGATATTCCGGAATATATAAAATTTCCCCTTTTGGCAATTTCAGGTCTCTACTATTTTAGCATCTTTTCATAATTACAAATATTTCTAATTCCTTGGCACAAAATCAAATTTAGAAATAAGTCATTTATTTTTTCGGAGGTCCGAATAGAACCTGACCTTGATGCAATTTTTATTTGCTCGAAACTTTGAAAACTCGGAGTGACTGGAAGGTTTTCCAAGATATTTAAGTGTTCTTAGACAATTCCTTTGCCGAGGGTAACCTTTTGGAATGTTTTGGATTTTTATTGAAGGCTTTACGTTTTGATTACAGGCTTTGGACGTCTCCAAGCCATTTTTAGGGCGGCCGTGACCTTTTAGGTTTAGGTACTACCTAATAAGTTTTGCGTCTCCGGGTTTTGGTAACCCGAGTTGCCCGAACTTATTTATGACGATAGTCCCTGAATGGGTAGCACTTGGGCCCGGAAAAGGATAGTCCTTGGGCTTGATAGTCCACGGGTAGGGATAGCCCTTAGGCTCGATGCTTTAAGAGGCAAATATTTGTAATGGCAAGGTAGAAATTTTTCTTTCATTTATGTGTTTAAAGTACAAGATTGAAAGCATGTAAAATCTTGTATTATGGCTAAGGTGTCCTACACGGGCACAGTTCACTTGACCGTTAGGCCCTTACAATAAATCCTAACCATCGAGCCTAGGCTGTTCAAGCACATAGTTTCCTTCTTTCCTTGCTAAGAAGCTTGACCCGAGGGTGATGGACCCCAGTATTCGAGGTCGATCTTGAGAGGACTCAGATACTGTTTATGAGACCATTGACTCCGATTAAATCCGGCCTTCGATTCTAAGTTAGCACAATTTACTGTTGCCTCATTAAAAACCTTACCGAAAAACCCATTTGGGACAAAACCGGTTGTAGGGAAAAAGAATGCAATGCATGCTTTCAGACCTAATAATCACATTCTCCTTTAGTTGTTTCCTACAAGTGTTAGTTCCATTCACAATATTATAAAAAGGTGAATGAGATCGTACCTTAGCAGTAGTACCGCTTTAGGTGCGTCACGTTCCAGTTGTTCGGTAGCTGTGTACCGTTTCGTGCTTCGAGTTTGTACGAGCCTTTACCGATAATCCCGATGACTCGATATGGTCTCTTCCCAATTCGACACCAGCTTCCTCTCGTTCGGGTTCCGGGTGTGCAATGTTACTTTTCTTAATACCAAGTCCCCGATATTGAAGTGTCGGAGGTTGGCTCTTCGATTGTAATACCTTTCTATCCGCTATTTCTGGATGGCCAACCGGACTAGGGAAGCCTCGCGCGTTTCATCCAATAGTTCCAATCTCGTTCTCATGGCCTCACCGTTTGATTATTTGGTCGCATATCGGAAGCTGGGGCTTGTTTGTCACGCCCCAACCTCGGGGAGCGCGACCTTCGCTCAACCGAGTGAACCTGACTGAGCAAGACTATTAGACATTTTCTACCCAACTCATTATGATCAAGAAAATAGGTTATTAATAATTATACAACCAGAAGATTTTTGTAAATATTTCCAAATTGATCCAATTGTTACCTCATTGGTATGTTCTTCAAAATTACAAACACTTTTCAATTTGAAGGAACAAGGGTCCAAACACAACATAATCCACTAACCCTTCCAATACTCATATACAACCCACACAGTGTCTACGGAGCCTCTAATGATACAAAAGGGAGTCATAACAACACCGGCAACAGGGCCCCGACTATACCTCAAAACGTGGCAAACATACAAACAAAAGATGTACTACATGACCCCAGGGAGAAATGGGGCTCACAAAGCCTGCTGGGAAGATGATGATGCACCACTAGCTGCGATCAACACTGTCTGCTGTGGAACCACCTACATCCATTTAAAGATGTAGCGCCCCCGGCAAAATGGACGTTAGTACTATCGAATAGTACTAGTATGTATAATTAAACACCATCTCATTAGAAAGAACAATAATACAAGAAGAAATAATCATGGAATCAATGGAAAACTTAAACAACACTACACCATCACATTAAGAATCACATAAGCTTTCAAGTAATTTTCATAGCTTTAAATGGGGACATCATTATTATCAATACCTCATCATTCACAATACCACCGTACTTTTATAATCACGACCCGATCGGCTAGGTCATCCCATTAGAGACATTAACCACAATCACAATTCCAGTTTCAATTTCAAATTTCAGTTTCCAGCTCAGTACCACCATGAGTGCGGCATGGCTTCCGATCACGGCCCGATCGGCTAGGCAGTCTTAGCCAAGACATTACCATTTTTCATCGATCATCTCATTTCATATTTATTTCACATATATCAATTCATCGGCACTAGTGGCCACAATCGTTATATTATATCTTGGCTCTTGACCGTATTTCATAATGCAAGTTCTTTCTCACATTTCACATTATTATCAGTTTCAACAAACAAGCCTTTCAATTCAAGATATTGAGTACACACGAGAGCAATTACAGATTGTAGGTAACTAGAGGCCTTCACATACTTTTGCATAACAATCTTTATTCAAGCTCAACTAGAAGTCTAGGCATTTTAGCACATATTCCATATCCTTAACACATCCTCAAACGACAAGATAGCATTATGGGAACATTGAAATACATATTATACATATATTATTGCAACACAAGCACGTATGGAATAACTATTTCTATATCAATAAATTTTGGGACTTACACCAATTGCATGGACATCAAGGGGTTTAATTTATAAGAAGAATGGGTCTTAGCCATACATACCTTGCTTGAGCTTTTCCTTAAATTACTACAACATTCCGGAAATCCTAGAAATCTCAATCTATTTCGATATATAACAAAATTGAACACAAATTAGGAAGATATTCATATTCTTAGCTCATTTGAGCGTCCCATCAAACACTAGGTGTGCATTAAGTCTTTAAGGTCCTTTTATAGAGGATTTCATCAACCTTAAACCCATCCTTAAATATTTTTAGCTCATCAATGTTCCTACACCCGTTGATAACACATGCAAGAAACATAACAACTCCAATACCCACAAACTTTCTTGATAATTACCCATCTTTAGCTAAAATTCGAAATTAGGGGTTAGGGAGTAGAATCTTACCTCAAGGATGAAGATCTAGTGTGGTTTCCTTATTAATCTTTAAAGATTTGTGTAAGAATTGAAGAATGCTTTAATGAAGATCACTTTCTCACTCTAGGGCTCCATCAGATGTTTTGCTAAAAAATGACCCATTACATGTATTTAACGAAGTTGGGTCAGGTTATAAAGATAGAAGACTGGATAGTCCAAAATTTCCGGACCGGGCTACAGACTTGGCGTCGCCAACCTAAAGCCTGGTCCAGCCTGGCTTTATCCTGGATAAAGCCTGGTCTAGCTGTGACAAAAAATTTCAACTCCCCAGCGCATTGTTCAACCAAAAACTCCGAAAATACAATGCATTAGCCTACCTTGACACCACAAAACCTTAAATTACATAGTGAAGTTTCTCGGGGCCTTACATCGGTTCTCCCACTTCGACTGGTATTAGTGCTTCGGCGCCATTGACCAATGAAAATGGAGTGGCCCTCGTACTAGATTTAGAGGTTGTACCGTATGCCCACAAGACTTCGGGCAAAATTTACTTTCATTTCCCTTTGGCATCAGTCAACCTTTTCTTTAGGTTTTCAAGTATGGCCTTGTTTCTTATTGATTCCGCCTATCCGTTCCCACTAGGGTGATAGGGTGTCGAGAAGATCTTTTTGATCTTATGGTCTTCGAAAAAGTTGTTTACCTTGCTCCCTATGAACAAATTCCCATTATCACACACTTTCTAGGTCGGTATCCCGAACCGGCATATTATGTGGTCCTAAATAAAGTCGATGACTTCTTTTTCCCAGACCTTCTCGAGCGCTTGAGCTTCGACACACTTAGAAAAATAATCAGTCATAAATGGTATGAGTTGAGCCTTACCGGGTGCCCATGACAGGGGGGCGACAATGTCCATTCCCCACTTCATGATGGGCCAAGGTGACAAGACCGAATGTAGTAGCTCTCCGGGTTGATGGATCATCGGTGCATGCCTCTAACAATCGTCACACCTCGTAAAAATTCCTTTGCACATTTCTCCATGTTGATCCACTAATAGCCCGCCCTAATTACCTTATGAACCAAAGATTCTACCCCTGAATTGTTTCTGCAGGTGCCTTCGTGAACTTCCCTCAAAACATATTCAGTGTCTCCCGGCCACAAGCATATGGCGAGCGGGCCATCGCATATTTTTCTGAACAGAGTACCTTCAGACAGGCTGAACCTGGATGCCTTCGTGTGTAGAGCTCTCGATTCTTTAAGATCTGAGGGCAACTTCCCAGTCTTCAAGTAGTCTATATACTTGTTTCTCAAATCCCAAGTTAAACTTGTTGAGTTTATTTCGGCATGGCCTTCTTCCACTACCAATTTCATGAGTTGTACGACTGTTCCTGAGCTGAATTCATCATCATCAACTGATGAACCCAAGTTAGCAAGAGCATAGACCTTGCTATTTTAATCTCGGGGTACGTGTTGCAGGGTCCATCTTTGAATTGATGCAGCGTTACCTACAATTTGTCTAAATACATTCGCATTCGTTCCTCTTTTAATTTGAACGTCCCATTGACTTGATTTACCACAAGGAGGGAGTCACACTTAGCTTCTACCACCTCGGTCCTCAGGATTTTAGCCAATTCGAGACCTACAATCATGGCCTCACACTCAGCCTCATTATTAGTGAATTTCCAGTTCTAATAGATTGCCTAACTATGTTAACCATAGGCGGCTTCAACACGATGCTGAGTACAGACCCCTTTGTGTTCGAGGCACCGTCCGTACAGAGGGTCCATATTCCCGAGGAAGTCCCCAAGGTTAACAACAATTCGTTTTCGACTTCGAGTATTAAGGCCGACATAAACTTGGCCACGAAGTCTGCCAAAATTTGTGATTTGATGGCAGTCTGGGATCGATATTCGATAGTGTAACTGCTAATTTCTACGGCTCATTTGGCCAATCGGCCCGAGAGCTCGAGTTTGTGAATTATGTTCCTTAGTGTGTAAGAAGTTACGAAGCATATGGGGTGCCATTAAAAATGGCTTTAACTTTCTGGAGGCGCTTAGTAAAGCGAGCACCAATTTTTCTAGGTGAGGACACCCTGTTTCAGCCTTGCCTAGAATTCTACTAACATAATAGATAGGAAATTGCGTACCTTCCTCTTCCCCGACTAAGACTCCACTTACCGCTACCTCGGATAAGGTACAATTGCTCGTTCTCCTTCGGAGTGTGGAGCAAGGGTGGACTTGAAAGGTAGAGTTTGAGTTCCTCCAAGGATTGTTGACATTCCGGGGTCTAAGAAAAGTTATTTTTCTTCTTCTTCAGTAATGAGAAGAATCGGCAGCTCTTATCGGAAGACCTCGATATGAACTAGCCCAGGTGTTTAACCAAAGAATTAGACCCTTTGACTAAAGCTTATTTTTAAGATGAATACGGGTTATTGATAATCAAGTAAATGGAGAAAAGTGAATAATAGACAATATTGCAGAAATACAGAAAATCGAAGTCAATTATATTCGAGAATCAGATGCCTTTACAAGCTATATTCCCCTCCCTTATATAGGAGATTCTTATAACGTACAACTCTTTCTATGGTTGCTCATTAATGACTAATTATGACATTAATGAGGTGCTACAAAGGATAATGGTAATTTGGGTACGGTTACATAACGTTCGAGTAATCAATTGTGGGTCTTTGAATCTGCCCGTAGCTTTGTCTAGATTCATTCTGACCGTGCCTCTCTCCTGTTTTGATCAAGTTGAGTTTCCCGTGGCTGATAAGCTCGAGGGTTTACTGAACCGTGCCTCTTTGTACCGTATCTCTTCAAAGGATCACATCCAGCTGTCGCGTTTTCCTGTGTCCACGTGACTGGCTGAGTTGTCAAAAGCTGGCTTACGTGTGAAACTCTTTTTACCATTACACCAGGGTGGCTATGCGCTTGGTTAGCCTCTGATGGCCTTGACACTGTCCACCACGTTGATGTCTTGTATAACTTTAATTATTTATGGGGATTGATCTCAATCCCTTGGTTGGACACCATGAATCCAAGGAACTTCCCGGATCCGACCCCGAATGCGCATATCTCCGAGTTCAACTTCATATTGTATTTCTTCAGCATGTTGAATGTTTCCTGCAAATGTTTCAAATGGTGCTCTGCTCGCAGGGACTTAATTAACATGTCGTCAATATAAACTTCCATTGAATTACCATTTGTTCTTCGAACATCCGGTTTACTACGCGTTGATAAGTGGCACCGATAATTTTTAATTCGAACGACATTACGTTATAAAAATAGGTGCCGAATTTAGTGATAAAGGAAGTTTTTTCTTGATCGTCCGGGTCCATCCAAATTTTGTTGTACCCAGAATAGGCATCGAGAAAGCTGAGTATCTCGTGCCCGGCTATCACATCGATCATGCGATCGATGTTAGGCAAAGGAAAAGAGTCCTTAGGGCATGCCTTGTTTAAGTCATTATAATCTACACACATTCTTAATTTATTTCCCTTTTTAGGCACTACTACTACATTAGCCAACCAGTCTAGATACTTAACGTCCCGAATGGAACCTATTTTAAGGAGTTTGGATACCTCGTCTTTGATGAATGCGTGCTTGACTTCGGACTGAGTGGAACTTCAGATACTTAACTTCCTCTTATTAAGTTTAGCTGGGTGGAACTTCGGATCCGTGATCAGCTTAAGAGTGGTTATTTTCGGCGGGATCCCTATCATATAAAGATGGTACCAAGCAAAGCAATATATGTTAGCTATAAGGAATTTAATGAGTTCTTTCCTAAGGTCGGGAGTTAACCTCGTGCCCAGGTATACCTTCCAATCGGGCAAGTGTTCGATCAATATGACATGCTCTAAATCCTCGACCGTCGATTTGGTGGCATTGGAATCGTCAGGGGTGATGAACGACCTAGAAACTGTGTAATCATCATCCTCGCCCGCTTCTTGCTTCTCTAATTTGGTCGGGGCCGGTGTCGGTGATTGCTATTTATCTTCTTCCTTCCTAGTCAGCTTTGTGTTCTTTAATGTCGAGAGTGCGCACACCGGGATCACCTCATCGATCGCGAACATTTGTTTTACGGCCAGCTGCTCTCCATAAACCGTCTTAATACCTCCTGATGTGGGGAACTCTAGTGTCTAGTGTATTGCCGAGGGTATTGACCTCATGTTATGAATCGATGGCCTTCCGAATAGAGAGCATTATACCTCATATCCCATTCGATCACATAGAACTTCATTTCCTGAATGGTCCTGACGGTGTTCACCGGAAGTTTTATCTCTCCTTTAGTAGTTTCACATGCCATGTTGAATCCGTTTAAAGCCCGGGATGCATGAACTATTTGGTCTTGCAGACCCAACTGCTCTACGACCTTCGATTTGATGATATTGGCCTAGCTACCTGGATCAATTAACACATGCTTAACTCGAGATTTATTTATGAGTACAGATATTACCAGTGCATCATTATGTAGTTGGATGATGCCTTCAGCGTCTTCATCGTTGAAAGAGATGGTTCCCTCTGGTATATAATCTCGAGTTCGTTTTTACCTTGTGATGGAAACCTTAGTGTGCTTTAGCATTGGTCCCTAGGGGACGTCTACTCCACCAATGATCATGTTAATGAAGTGGCGAAGTTCCTCTTGTTTGATCTGTTTGTTGGAGTCCCTATTCTTGAATGATTTTTGGCTCGATCACTCAGGAATTCCCAGAGATTCCCCTTATTGAATAACCTGGAAACTTCTTCCTTTAGTTGTCGGAAGTCCTCGGTACTATGGCCATGAGTGCCATGATTCTTACACATCAGGTTAGGTTTCTTTGAGTAGGATCAGACTACAATTGCCGAGGCCACTTGGTATCTTTGATGCACCCGATGGCATACACGATACTGGTAGCATCGACATTGAAGTTGTATTTCGATAATCTCGGTGCCTCCCTAGCCCCGAGTGGCCTGTCGAAACCGTTTTTTCTCACAAGTCCGTAACTATTGTGGCCTCAATCATTCATTTTTTCATTTCTCGCAGGGTTACACCTAGATCTGCTACCCTTTCGATCTCCGCTATACGGTTGATACCAGTCTCTATTTGGTCTTGGTTCATGATCAACGATTCTCTTAGAGTTGTCATTAGTTCTGATGGGATAAACGAGCCCAGAGGGGGCCTAAACTGATCATTCTTGACTATGTTTTTCGATTGATACCTATTATGGACTCCGCCAGGTATTCTATCAAATTCTGTTTCAGCTGTTGTGAATCCAATTAGCTTTGGGGGTTGAGTTCTTGAGTGAATGCCTGAGCGGCCCAATCGTCCGCAACTGGAGGGAGGTCCATTCGTTCCGTTTGAAACTTCAACACGAATTCCCCGTGCATTTCGTTATCGCTTTGTTTTAGTTTGAAAAGGTCCGATATTCGATAATCGGCCTTGATGGCCCGGTGTGCGCTTTTACAAAGGCATCTGCAAGCATAGGAAATAAATCAATAGAATTAGAGGGTAAGTTGGGATACCATTCATTGCTCCTTTTGACAAGGTTTCTCTGAACTTTTCAGCAAAACCGACTCGATTTCGTCATCTTCTAAGTCGTTTCTTTTTATGGCACATGCGTAGGAGGTCACGTGCTCATTTTATCTTTGGTTCCTTATACTTCAGAATTTCAGGCATACAGAACTTCTTCAGGATTGGTTTCGGTGCTATGCTAGGGGGGAAGGTTTTTGGACAAATTTCTTGAAATCCAGGCCTTTCAATATCAGGGTGCTCCTGGAATTTGATCTACTCTGGAGTTATAGGTTTCCACTTTTTTGTCGTGGATTCAATCATCTTTTCCCCTGATTCTACCCGCTCTATCAGTTCCTCAAGCATCTTTATTATTTTGGGTTTGGTCCCGGACTCAACTTCACCCAGCCTTCCCGGGACTTATTCATTTCTTTGGGTTTTTTCTCGGAATGGTTCGGGCTAAACTCTGTTGGGGGTGCGACTTTGGTTATGCAGCTGCGCTATCGCCACTTGTTGAGCTTGAAACATTTCGAGATCACCCACAAATTGATCACGTGACTGAGTAGGTCTGGACTGCCCACAATTAAAACCACTCTTGCCTCCAGATGGAGCTCCACTAAACCCACCTGCCTTACGAGCCCTTTTGCTTTCTCGTTCGGTCCTGTCCCTCTCTTGATAAGACTCATAACAGAGAGCAGTATCCACTACCTTTTCGTACGAACCACCTCTAACATCCCTAACCACAGGACCCCGATAACGAGTGTCCTGCATAGCCCAAGCTGTTGATCGGGCTCCTCTACGAACACGGTTCTCGGTGTCGGTTGGCAGATTTGCATCGATGGCCACATGCGAGTTGGCGTCAATCGGGTCCACAATTGGGACTACGTTGGGGTCAACAGGGAGCACCTCGTTGCTAGGTACTATATTGTTATTTTCGCTATGGTGGCCAGACTCAGCATCAATGTTCAAGTGAGTAGATTGAGAGTTTGACATTCTTAAGTTGACCTAAAATTAAAATCTCAAAGAACAAGCATAAAACAGAATGCGTTATGGAAATTTGTATCAAATTGCCACTATTATCCTTAGCACCACGGGGGGGGGGGGGGGGCCAAATTGTTTACCCTTAAAATAGA
>ML438656.1:0-21005 GCA_005239525.1 Nicotiana knightiana | reverse complement strand
GGGGGGGGGGGGGGGGTGCCAAATTGTTTACCCTTAAAATAGATAACACTTGAATTTATACATAGTTTTAAGGATATGTGGACTAATTCAATAAAAGTATTTAATGACGCTAGATAAGCAAATAAAATATAGTAAATAGCCAAACCAATGATGATAGTGAGTCCGAGCTCGGTTAAACGCTAAACAAGAAACCTGCCTTCAGTTCCGAGTGAACACTTATGAAGAACTTTTGAACGAAAACAAGAACTTTGAATAACAGAGAGAACATAAGTTCCTTGGTATGTGTGTTACAGTATCCCTAATGAATAATTAGTTTCCCCTTTAATATATAGGGAAGTTTCACCCTAGGTACAATTCTAAGAAAGCTAAAAATCTTCCTTTTCGCTAGTCACTAATTTTCTGCCGATACGGGCCGAGATTTACGCTGTGATATCCGGGTGGGCACGGATATCACGCCCCTTTAATCATGTGCGATTGTTTGGTAATGGTCTCCAAGGTCTTGGAACTCAAACCGGACCCGAGGGACGTGGTCTCGATTTCTCTGAGGGCAGGTATTTTGCTCGGGCCTTGATACAAGAGGCTCCTGGTTCAGATTCTGATTCTTTGCAGTCACATCCTTGCTCTGTTTGCCTCACTGGGTAATCGGGTGTTCATTAGACTTGGTTTTACCCATATACACATATCTTGAAGGTTTTATGGGGGCACTTAAAAGGTTTCACATGCCCTAATCAGTACCCTTCCATTACAACAAACAGAAGATTTGGTTTTGTATTTCATTATAAATGTTATTTTAGTTGTACGACCAGTTTTATAGGGAATTAGTAAAAGCAACACAGATATCTATGAATAAAACACTAGGATCTTTGCAAGGGCATTTTCATCTATTCATTTAGTGTTTTTCCATCGTGAAGTGTACTGAGGAACACTTGAAAGATCAAAAATTAGTTTGCCCAGCAAGCATGATTGATTCATGCTATTTATGTCACGTTAACAAATAAAGCCTTTGCATCGTTATGTCCATACAACTCGTCATAAACATTTTAACTTTATGAGTTTGAAACTCTAGTATTTAGGCTGATTTTCTATTATTAATTTTTAATTAAAAAACTAGTGTGATCCACTACGTGTAATTTGTGTCAGATATTATTTCCATCTGAAATTATTCCTTAATGTTTCAGGCATATATACATCTATCAATGCATTGTTTTAAATTAACTTATGCCTAAATATTGGTATATTTTTTCCAGTAAAATTGAAATATAAGCTTGTAACATCGCAATATGATTGAAATTGTATTATAAGAAAGCAAATTAAGACTCGTTTGCTACGGATCTAATAACTTGGACGCAGCGGCAAAGCCAACAATTCTAACAAGGGTACTAAAAGTAAATATGAGAATACCACACATGAGAAATGAACATGCAACCTAAAATAATTTTTGAGCTACATTTGCACTGCATTAGGAGGTGATGTTAGGTTAAAAATTCATATTTTTGCATGTAATTTGCCTTGCATTATACCTCAATCTTGTTAACTTTGGTGTAAATATTTGTGACTCGAGCTTAATAATGATGTTTATATGTGTAGGAGTCAATTTGAAGTGATTTGGCAAGCATGCATGCACAGTGAAGTAAAAGTAGAAGAATTTGGAGGAAGTATAATTTTGGTGCCCAGATTGGTGCCAGACACCCACCAAAACGCCAATGACAAAATAGCACAGAAGTGAAAAAATTTCGGTGTCCAGGTTGGTGCCAAGCGCCAAGCGAGACGGCTAAGGGCGGATTTTGTCCTAATTCGGTTAGGACTTGGTAGTTTCGACCCTACACGCCTCCATCAGGTATAAAAGGGGCTCTAAACCTATTTCTTAAGAGTTAGACATTATTGGAGAGGAAAAAGGCTACGGGACCACTTAGAAGCAACGAATTGCAAGAGTTTTTTTCTTTCATTCTTCCTTAATCTGTATTTTAATTCTTCAATTATTATTATATTGTTAGTATGGTTATGCATGGATAAACCTTCCCATCTAGGGTTTGATGGAACCTATTGGAGGATGATTTATTCGCTACGTTTAATATAAATTTGTGTTGATCTCTCTCTACTTGTTCAACTATATTTTTGTTGTTGTTAATAGAAGAGCTCTCAATTAACTGTGTATATTTAGTGTGTAATGTTTGACAGAGACTACGTATTTAGGTAGTCGCTGAACAACACCACTCCTAACGTATTTGAGTGATTAATACAGATGGTTTAAAGGCGGGATTAGAGATAAGGAAACCTCGGTGCGATCATAGTGAGCGGTGAACCTCAGCTAGCATAGTTCGAGAGAATATGTCTAGTAAATTGTGGTACTTGCTCGAGAGAGAGCTACGACACCCAAAGTACTCACGATCGGTAGAGAATACTTAGGCGAATTTATATGAAACATAGCGGGGGAGATTCCGATATTAGGGAAAATCATAATCCTAGACTTTTCCAAATCTTGTCTACAACATCTGCTCTGTTAGTTATAAATTGTTGCATTTTAATTACTATTATCTTAGTTGGTAAATCAATATTTAGTAATTTTGAAGGTTGATTACTTGAATTCTTGAGAAACTAGTGGTTGTGATTAATAGATTAATTCCTTGTGGGATTCGACTCCAGACTTGTAAACCGGATTATGTTTGCAACGACCGCTAGACCTCTTAGGAGGCATAGTTAGGAGTGATCATTTTGGCATCGTTGCCAGAAAATTAATGGTGTTATTAATTACAGCTAGAAGAATTGCTATGATTCAAAGTTTAGTAAATTTTCTTTATTTTAAATTTATTATATTGAAATTCTAACATTTGTAGTCGTGTGTGTTACAAGTGCATGCCTAGAAACTTTTCAAGAACTGGTGAATTGTTTGAAGCATTACCAAATCCTGAGAAAGCTTTTAAGGAATTAAATAATGCAAACAAGAAAGACAAAAAAAAAACAAAACCTAACAGAACAGATCAAACTAGACATGGGGGACGTCATAGATGATCAGAACAACCGAAACAATATGAATGACACGAACAATCAGGGTGTGGGACCTCTTGTGTCAGAAGCGACCTTGTATGATTGGACACAAACCACCGCTAAAAATCTGGCAACGCAATTGCAGTCCCTTAGATAGAACCAGAGTCAACAACATGCTACATCTACTGCAGAATAAGGGTCTGTTCTCTAGGTCTTACATTGAAGATCTACAACATCATCTGAAATATTTATGTGAATTTGTGTCAATCAAAGACAACTGAATGTGACACTGAAAGCAATCAGACTGTTATTGTTTCCATTCTCGGTGACTGGAGAAGCTCAAACTTGTCTATATTCGCTGCCCATAAACTCCATCACCACTTGGGAGGAATTAATCAAGCAGTTTTTGAATAAGTTCTACCCCCTCCCCAATAAGACTGCCAAGCAAGTTAATGAGATATTGAGCTTCAGGCAGAAACCAACAGAAACACTACAAGAAACGTGGGAGAGGTTCAAATGTATGCTTGTTAAGTGTCCACATCATGGCATTCCAGATCAGATGTTGGGACAAAGGTTTTACATGAGATTGGCAGATAGCTTGAAGGGCAACGTTGATGCTTCAGCAGTGGATCATATTTGAGCAAATCATTTAGAGAATGTAAGGTCCTGCTAGATAAAATGGTTCAAAACTCAGGATGGATGACAAGAGACATTTCAATCACCCCTATAGTTCACTCAGTAGCTTTTGACCCAAACAACTCCATAGCCATGAATATGGCCACTCTGATGACGCAAATTAGTATCCTCACCAAGAAGATTGATGAATCGGGCCTGAAGAAGGTACACATAGTTGAAACGACTAATGGGTGCTTATGTAAACCATGAATTAACCAACCATATATGTGCTCGAGAAGTGGTGAAAGTAACAACCAAAACTATCAGGAGAATATGAAGTATGTGGGCAACGATAGAGGCTAGAGGCAAGATGGTCAGAACTGGGGGTAGCAAAAGCAATAATATAGACCAGCATAACAGCAGTACAATAACAACAACAATTCTGGAGCTATGTGACCATAGGGTCAACTCGTGCCTTACCAAAATACAACAGGGATACAATCAGCAGAATCAACAGCTAGCTTATCAACAGCCTCAACAACAACAGATAGTGAGACAAGATGATGTTGTCTGAAACTAAAGGAATGTTGCAATATGTGATTAGGTCCAATAGAAAAATGCAAGAGAAGGTGGAAGCACATGACTTAGTGATAAAAAGCATTGAGATTCAATTAGGTTAGATATCTATGGCTCTAAATAATCGTCCCCAAGGGACTTTACCTGCTGACACACTTGTCAATCCGAAAGAGCAGGGCCCGATTAAGCTTATGGCGGTGAGTCTAAGAAATGGTAGAGATCTTGATCTAGAGAAAAACATTGCTCGTGAAAGCCAATCAACTGAGATACTTGTGCCGGTACCAATTGAGGTGGACAATTCAACAGGGTTAACAGAGGTAACAATACAACATCCACAAGAGGAAACAAGAAAAGAAAAAAGGTTGCAAAGGAGACTGAGAAAGTACAAGAGAAGGCATCAGAAAAAGTGTCGGGGCAGGATCTAACTCAAGTCACAGGAAGGAAGCGACCTCCAGCACCCCTCCCACAGAGGTTGGCTAAATATTATAAGGATGAGAAGTACAAAAAGTTCATGGAAATATTGAAGCAAATTCAGGTAAACATTCCTCTAATTGATGCTTTGAGGGAGATGCCCGATTATGCAAAAATGATGAAGGACTTGATTTCTCGCAAGTTCCACTTCAAGACTTGGGAACTGTGACTTTGACTCATGCTTGTAGTGCTGTTGTGACAAGACCTATGGCAGAGAAGCTATTCGAACCTGGAAGCTTCACAATTCCATGTAACATAGTATGCATTCGCCAAAGCATTGTGTGATTTGGGGGCGAGCATAAATCGGATGCCTTTGGCTATCTATAAAAAGTTAGGCATTAGAATAGCAAGGCCCATATCCATTTTACTACAGCTAGCTGACTGAACGATGAAAAGGCTATCAGGTATACTTGACGATGTAGTTGTGCAAGTTGGAATGTTTGTATTTCCGGCAGATTTGTCATTCGTGACTGCCAGGTTGATGTGGAGATTCCCCTAACTTTGGTAAGGCCGTTATTGGACACAGAAAGAGATCTAATTGATTGTGAAACTAGGGATCTGAAAATGAGGCTAAATAACAAAGAAATAACATTTAATGTGTAAAATTCTATGCGGCGACCCAGTGAGTTTGCAAATTGCTCTTTGATAGAAGTCGTGGATGTGATCATGGAGGAAGCTAATGAGGCAATTAATGCAAAAGACCCTCTAGTAAACCGCCTCTTGATCTTAGAAGAGGTAAATGGTGAGGACTTGGCAGAGTGGGTGTTGGCTCTTGAAGGCCAAGGCTACTGGAAAAGAGAGCTCGAATTTGAGTCTTTACACTTAGAAGAAAGAAATACCCCTCCAGCTAAGCCATCGATCGAAGAGCCATCACAGTTTGAACTGAAACCGCTACCATCTCACCTCAGGTATGCTTTCTTGGGACCTAACTCAATTTTACCTATAATTATCTCATATGGTTTGTTTGATGTGCAGGTAGAACAACTTTTACAGGTGTTAGTAGAGTGCAAGATTGCAATTGGTTGGACTATATTGCAGATATTAAGCGTATCAGTTCGGCCTTCTGTATGCATAAGATTCTACTGAAATATGGGCACAGACCTTCTAGAACATCAATGAAGGCTGAACCCCAACATAAAAGAAGTGATGAAGAAGGAGGTGATCAAGTGGTTAGATGCAGGAATCATTTTTCCCATATCCGATAGCAACTGGGTTAGTCCAGTTCATTATGTGCCAAAGAAAGGTTGAATGAGTGTGTTGCAAAACGAGAACAATGGGTTGATCTCAACCAGAACAGTCACGGGATGGCGAATTTGTATGGACTATAGAAGATGGAATAAGGCCATCCGAAAAGACCATTTTCCCCTGCTGTTCATTGATCAGATGTCAGATAGATTGGAAGGGGGCTTCTTGGATGGATAATCGGGGTATAATCAGATCTCTATTGCCCCCAGGGATAGAGAGAAAATGCCATTCACCTGTCCATATGACATCTACACTTTCCGGAGAATTTCGTTTGGCCTATGCAATGCACCCGCCACATTCCAAAGGAGCATGATGGCCATCTTCAGAGATATGGTAGAGGACATAATGGAAGTTTTTATGGATGATTTCTCAGTGGTGGGAAACACATTCGATGACTACCTTAGGAATCTGAAAAGAGTGCTTAAGAGATGTATGTATACTAATTTGGTGCTAAACTGGGAAAAGTGCCATTTCATGGTACAATAAGGTATAGTCGTAGGACACCTAGTGTCAAGTAAGGGCATTGAGGTGGATCGTGCTAAGGTTGGTGTAATAGAGAAGTTTCCACCACCCACTTCTATCAAGGCAATAAGAAGTTTCCTTTGCCATGCCGGTTTCTACAGGTGATTTATAAAAGATTTTTCCAAGATTGCTAATCCTTTGTTTAAATTGCTTGAAAGAGATCACCTCTTTGTGTTTTCGGATGAATGCGGGGTAGCTTTTGAGGAATTGAAAAAGAGGCTGGTGTCTTCACGTATCATAGTTACACCCAATTAGGAACAACCATTTGAGCTGATGTGCAATGCAAGCGATTGTGATGTGGGAGCAGTACTAGGGCAACGAAGGGAGAAAGTCATGCACCCAATCTACTATTCAAGTAGAACCTTGAGTGGTGCACAAATAAACTACACAGTGACTGAGAAGGAGATTCTACCAGTGATGTTCACATTTGACAAATTTAGGTCATACCTGATAGGCTCAAAGGTAATTGTTTATATTGACCATACTTCTCTCAAGTACCTAATGGAGAAGAAGGATTCAAAATCGCGTCTTATTCTATGGGTGTTTCTACTACAAGAATTTGACCTAGAAATCCGTGACTGAAAGGGAACATAGAACCAAGTGGCAGATCGCTTGTCCATGCTGGAAGAAGCATAGAAGAGTGTTGAGGTAGAAGAGATCGTGTAAACCTTCTCGGATGAACAATTGTTGACCACAAGCCTTGAGGTAGCGCCATGGTATGCAAATATTTCAAACTACCTGGCGAGCGGTATTGTTCCCTATGACTTGTCCTCTGTGTAGAAGAAAAGTTCTTTCATGATTGTCGCATGGGGATGAACCATATTTGTTTAAGATTTGTATTGATAACATGATCAGGAGATGTATTCCCGAGATAGGCCAAGCTTCTGTTTTGCAGGCATGTCAGCTTCGCCTTATGGAGGCCATTTTGGAGGAGTCAGGACAGTTGTTAAAGTGCAAGAGTCGGGTTTTTATTGGCCGATGTTGTTTAAAGATGCACACTTTTGGGTAAAGAGTTGTGATGAATGCCAATGGACAGGGAATATTTCCCGTCGATATGAGATTCCCATGAACCAAATTCAAGAGGTAAAAGTATTTGATGCTTGGGGAATCGATTATATGGGACCATTTTTCAGCTCATATGGCAACTCGTATATAGTGGTAGCAGTGGACTATCTCTCGAAATGGGTAGAAGCCGTGGAACTCCCAGCAAATGTGCTAAGGGAGTTATTGGTTTTCTAAGAAAACATATCTTCATCCGATTTGGCACTCCAAGAGCGATCATCAGTGATGGAAGCATCCACTTCTGCAATCGAGCCTTTGCAAAGTTGTTGGAGAAATATGGCATACACCATAAGGTGGCCACTCTGTATCACCCACAAACAAGTAGGCAAGTGCAGGTATCAAACATAGAAATAAAGTGTGTTTTGATCAAAGCTGTAAATGCTACTCAGACTTATTGGGCAAAAAAAATTGGATGATGCATTATGGGCCTACCGCATTGCATTTAAAATTCTGATTGGTATGTCACTATACAAATTGGTGTTTGGAAAAGTGTCACTTACCTGTGGAGTTAGAGCATAGAGCTTTTTGGGAGTTAAGACAATTAAATCTTGACTTGGAGGCCGCTGGTACGAGTAGAGTCACAGAGCTGCATGAACTTGATGAGTTCCATTACCATGCTTTTGAAAACACTAGGTTGTGCATAGAAAGGATCAAGATGATGCACGATAAACATATTCAAGAAATAATTTTCAAACCCGGAGATATCGTGTTGTTGTACAACTCAAGATTGAAATTATTTCCGGGTAAGGTGAAGTCTAGATGGTCAGGACCATTTAGAGTTGTGCAAGTGTACAAAAGTGGAGCTATAGAAATTGAATCTGAGGATGGAACGAACATGTTTAGAGACAATGGACAAAGGTTGACACATTAGTTTGGCATGGATGAGGAAAACATTGTATCAATGATTCATTTGAAGGAGCCTCAAGTGTTAAGTGAACACTGAGTTCGATTGACTACATCTTGCCGCGATTAAATCAAGCGCTTGTTGGGAGGCAACTCAATTTTCTTATTTTTGTCTAGTTGTTATTTAGTTAAAATTAGAAAGAAAAAAAAAGGAGAAGTAGCTCAGCGCCCAGTTGGGCGCCAGGCGCGGACGAAAACAACATAGGGCAGAAACAAACTCACATAGTTTCCCTCTTCAGTGCCAGGCGCGGACGAAAACACTAGGTTAAGTCCCTTACTCGTTTACCCTCAACCCGACCCAAATCTGTCTCCCCACCTAATATTAATAAAACATCCCCACCTAAAGAAATAACCAACCCGACCCATCACACCCTAAACCCCCAATCCCCGCCCATTTCTCTCTCTCTCTCTCTTCGAATCCCTTCCCCCCTTCCAAGCTCGTTGCTTCCTCTTTCTCAAGCACCAGGTGAGTATTTCTTCTTCTTCTCTTATTTTCGTTTTTATTATTGTTGTCTTCCCTTCTCTTTTTGTTTTAGTTACTTCTTGATTTTGTATTATTGTTTGTTTTCTCATCTCTCACTCTTCTCTCCCCCCCCCTCCCCAACATCCCATAGAGTAGAGTGTTGGCAAGTGTGTATTGAATATTTTTTTTTTTGGCGTTGTTAATTGACTACGGGCTGAACAACTAAAACTTCCAACACCTCGTTTAATTTGTGAGGGTATGGCACTTGTCCAATGTTTTGAAAGGCTTGAATGGAAGTGTTGCGCACCAAGTGTTTGATGAAATTCTTGAGAGAATATTGTTGATTGTCGGCGAAGTCTGAGTAGTCGAGCATTATTTGTTGGCGCTAAGTTGTGAGTGTGGGGTATTAGAGAGCGATGTTGTGTACAAAGGTCGTATGTGTGTGCCTATCTATGTGCATTTGTCATGTATTGTATTATATCTTTTCCCTTTTAGGTGTTTCGTTGAATTGTAGTGTATAATAATTGCGTGTGTAGCGACTTGGGCCAAAGAATGCTATGATTAATCTACTTTAAAGGACTGGGTGTAGTGAGATGCATTGTATTGTATATGTTGTCGTTATATGCTACATGTGGATGTTGTTGGTTGCTAAGGGGAAGTCTTGAGTACCCGAAGCATCGCTTGAATCTTAAGTGTGGGGTCGCCCCAACCCTTCCTTTTGTCTGTAGAGGATATTGCAGTTTTAACTAATGCGACATTCGTTGTTCACAGGTGTCGGTAGTAATGGCTCGTGAAGGTTCGCAAAAGGTAATGGCAACGGAAACGGCAAAGCCGTCTATGGCTGCCCCATCCACAAAGAAACGCAAACAAAGTGAGGTTGCTTCATGCAAATCGAGAAAAGGAAAGCAAGTGGCTAAATCTTCAGCAAGGCAGCATCGTGTGCCTCGTCCAGCCCTCCAGGTAGATAGAGATGATGCAAGAAGATGGTACCATTCCTTTGTACCATACGAACGGTATATCTCAGAGATGGGCATCAACACCATAGCTTGGGAGCAACATTTTCCCACCGTTCTGGACCAGATAAAGGAGTTGAAGCTACACCGTTTGTTAGAATTCCCCAGCCAGCTAATTTGAGCATGGTGAAAGAATTATATGCTAATTGGTATTGTCAGAAAACTGAAGCCGACGTGCGAGGTGTGTGGATCAACTTGCAAGCTCAAGCGCTTTGTGAGTTTTGGGGGGATCTGTCACGACCCAATTTCCCTTCGTTGGGTATCATGATAGCACCTAGTCTTAGGGACTAGGTAAGCCTAGCAGTTATTGAATATCAACAATAAATAAAGGAAAACTAGCAGTCTTGATATAGAATCTCACAGAATGTACAAACTTTCGCAAAATCGATAGTACAAGTCATAAGCTCTATGAATCTTCTAAAACTTCTAAGTACAACTGTTTGGAAATAGATATAACAGTGTATGAATAATAATACAAAGAAGGTGACTCCGACGCCTGCCAACGTAGCAGCAGGTTACCTTGAGTCTCCTCGACAATCATCCACACAACTATTACAATATATACATGGATCTGCACACAAAAATGTGCACAAGTGTAGCATGAGCACACCACAGCGGTGCCCAGTAAGTATCAAGACTAACCTCGGTGGAGTAGTGACGAGGACTAGTCAAGACACCACTGGTCTACAAGATAAATAACATGAATGAAATAATGACCGAACGTTACATCTAATTAAGACTTCACAGAATAATTTACAACAATGACAATATAAAGCGGAAGTCAATTACAGAAATCAATCACGAAACAACACAAAAATACCCAAAAAGATGGACAACAAAACAAGCCGAACCGAAAGGAAACACAATACAATAGCAAACACCAATAACTCAACTCTACGTCGGTTTGTTCATATTGAGCCTTAGGCACTAAAATCCATAAACTGGTGGAAATCTTTAAACAACAATTCATATGAAAAACGTTTGAAATTAAAAATCATTTTAGTATGGAAGAGTTTTCTTTGAAAAGATATTTTCTCCAAAAGTAGATATAAGTATATTTAATAGAGAGAATTATGTAAAACATAGTTCCTTTCAAAATATGAAACTTCTCAAAGATGCTTTCCCAATAAATGACTTCCAAATCTCGTTTTAGGAAAGACTAGTGCTTTCAAATATACCTTCGATGTAAAAGTCATTCAAATATAATCATTTCAAACCATTGCTTTTTCAATGACACTTTTCAATAAAATCCCTTGATCAAAATCTCCTCAAGATTTATCCACCGGAACTCAGTCCGTAACTCAGAAATTACCATGCCGTACAGGAGGAATATCAAATCTTGCCAATAAATAAAGTAAAAGATCAGTAGGAATATCCAAATTTTGAACAACAAAATAAAATGCAAAGACAAGTGCACGGCATCACCCTTCGTGTTTTACTCTCATCATCACCAAAACAAGTGCACGACATCACCCTTCGTACTTTACTCTCATTCTCACCAAAACAAGTGCACGGCATCACCCTTCGTGCTTTTACTCTCATCCTCACAATGAATAAATAGATACGACACGACATTATCCTTCGTGATTTAATATCATAACATGGCACGACATTATCCTTCGTGCTTTAATATAATAACATGGCACGGCATTATCCTTCGTGCTTTAGTATCATAACATGGCACGACATCACCCTTCGTGCTTTAATACTCTCATCCTCACAATACACGGCATCACCCTTCGTGCTTTACACTCTTCCTCACCCAAACAATATAAAGAACAACAGTTTGGCAAGGAAAAACCAACAATATGACCCATAAATCACCACATCCCGGCAAGGGAGTCAACAATACAAACACTATCATTAACAGCATAACCAGTAATAGAAACCACAACATCCCGGCAAGGGAGTCAACAGTACAAACAATATCATTAACAACATAAACAGTAATAGAAACCATCACATCCCGACAAGGGAGTCAACAAGGAAAACAACATCATCAACAATGGAATAATAAGAGAAACAACACAATCCCAGCAAGGGAAAACAACTATAACCAATTTCACCTAAACAGTTAACTTCACGGAATAAACTCAACTTCAACAAAGGCCGAGTAGTAGGCACTATCAAGGACGTACCAATAACATAAATGTCTAACAATTAGACCTAAGTAGAACTTAAAGGAATAGTCATATAATTCATAATGTAAGACTCACGGGCATCCTTGACTCCAACGAATAGATTTTCCAACTATAGCTAGTCAACTAAAAGGCTAGATGACACTAATTATAGTCTATTAGGCAACTAGGAGGAAAAATATAGCATGATGATGAGAGAAGTAGAATATTCAGTTAAGTCAAGTAAGGTCAAATAGCCAACGAAGGAATCTAAAAACAAATAATTCTAATTTAAACAGGAAGGAATGAAATTAACAACCAAGGGTTCAAATGTAACAATTACAAATCATACACAGGTAATATAAGAACCTACGAGTCCTAAAAGGCCAATCAAATTACAAATAAGTCCGAGTACGCACTCGTCACCTCGTATACATGGACTACAATCAACAAAGAAGACTCAATCCTAATGGGTAGTTCCCCCATACAAGGTTAGGCAAGATAGTTACCTCAAAGATGACAATCCGGTACTCAAAAATAGACTTCTTGGGCGAAAGGACCTCCGGACGGCTCAAAATCAACTAAAACAACTTCAAAATACACATAAAACATATAAGGAACTATTCCGAATAATAAAGTTTCAATCTTTACAAAATTATAAAAATCGACCAAAAAGTCGACCCTCGGGCCCGCACCTCGGAAACCGACAAATTTTACAAATTCCGGTTACTCCTTCACCCCACGAGCCCGAATATGTAATTTGTTTTGAAATCCGACCTCAAAACGAGGTCAAATTCCCAAATAGTCAAAAAGCCGTAACTCTACCCACAAATTCCAATTTCTGCCTTTGATTTCATATTTTTAGGCCTAGAATTTAATAATTATTGATTAAAATGGAAGAAAAATAAAGTTAGAATTACTTACCTATGAAGCTATGGTGGAAGAGATGCTCCAAAATCACCTAAGAGGGTTGGGGAAGATGAAGTTTGAGAAAAATGGGGTAAATCCTGTAATGGTTCTATTTTAGACTTAGAAATAACTGGACGATCTTACTCAGTGCGTTCGCGGCACGTGCACTGCATTCGCACATGCTATCCTAGCCTACCCTCCGTGATCGCGCCCCAGCTGGTGCATTCGCACATGCTTCACACCACCCAGTCCCCCAGACCTTTTGACCCTGTGCGTTCCTGACTGGTTGATGCGTTCGCATAAGGTCTTCTCCCTATAGGTCCGCGTTCGCATAGAGTATAGTTTACCCAGACCCCCAGACCCCACACTACCCTGTGCGTTCGCACTCCCTTGAGTGCATTCGTTTAGGCAAATTACCTGGACACCAGCAACAACAATAAAACACCAGATTTTTACCAAGTTTTGCACTCCGACACTTACCCGGAACTCACCCGAGCCCTCGAGGCTCAAAGCCAAATACACACATAACCTTGTAAACATCCTACGGACTTATTCAAGTAATTAAACCACCCAAATAGCATCATAAACATCAAATTAAACCTCAAAATCTATAGAAATTCTCAAAAATTTCATAAACTTCAAATTTTGCATTTAAGGTCCGAATCACACCAAACGAAGTCCGTTTATTTTAAAACTTCACAGATAATACATATAAAACATATTGAACCTATTGTGGGCTCTGGAACCAAGATACGGGCCCGATACCACAGTTTTCACATAACACTTCATTTTCAAAAACCTTTATATTTTTCAGAAAATAATTTTCTATAAAAATTCATTTCTCGGACTTGGGGCCTCGGAATTCAATTCCGGGCATACGCCCAAGTCCCATATTTTCCTACAGACCCTCCGGGACCATCAATTCACGGGTCCGGGTCCGTTTACCAAAAATGTTGATCGAAGTCAACTATATTCCAATTTCTAATACAAAATCATCATTTTTATCAGTTTTTCACATAAAGGCTTCCTGGCTACATGCCCGAGCTACGCACGCAAATGGAGGTGAGATAAAAGGAGGTTTTCACGACCTCAGAACATATAATTATCTAGAAAAATACGGGATGACCTTTTGGTTTATCACAGGATCCAAACCATGATACTCGAAATTTTTTAAAAGTTCGCGTGCAGTCCTGATTATTCGGCCATCCGTCAGACATTATGTGGGGAGAACTCAATGGAGAAGTGGATTCATTCACAACGAAATGACACCTACATGGATATGTGCCAGACTGACTTTAACTGAACAACTAAGGTCTGGCATAACTTTGTTCTTGCTCGTATTATGGCGGGTGAGCATTCTTCAGATTGCACGAGAGCGAGGGTTTGTTTGATATTTTTTCTAATGATAGGGAAACTAGTCAACATTGGTCAGGTAATGCTCGATGATTTGACTCGCTTGACTCTAGGAGGTTCTTCTATGGGAACCTGTTAACACAGTTGTTGCTGCAGCGAGAGGTAGCGTTAATGAGGGAGATGATGAGATTGTGGCGACACTGACCGAGTTGCTAGATATCTCGGCGATACTGCCGAAGAATGGTCAAAATTTGAGCATTTCTGCCAGGAAAGAACTAGATGATAACCTGCAGCATCACATGTATTGTATGATGATCCTGCTTTTACAAAGGTGGGGGTGACCGAGGCAGAGAAGTAGAAGCTGAACTAGGATTTTCCATTATTGGGGTCGACCAAGAAGCTTTTGGGATTGTCACCGAGTAGCGCACTCCACTCTTATGAGGATCAGAAGACTATTCCACCATCTCCTGATAGGGGCAAGGCTGGTGAGGAGGTTGATGAGCCTTTATCCATTGTGAGCTATGCGGAGGATGGCACATCAGGTTGTTCGAGGTCTCGTAGATCGGGGCAGGCTCGTAGATTTGTAGATGAGAAGTCCGTCGGAGAAGGCTACGACTACGACCCAAATAGGCCCGCTTAGCCAGGGAGTTCCTTCTATCCACCCTACTGCTTTATATTTTTGCTGTATGTGCATTGGGGACACTGCACTTTTTAAGCGTAGGGTAGGGAATTTCATTTTATGAGTAGTAGTAGTATGTTAGTACCTAGTAGTAATGTAACTTCTTATTTTTAGATTCGAGTTTCTTTTTAAATTATAGCTTCTTGATATTAATTGCTTGGTTAATATAATTAGTAATGTAGTATAGTAGAATTAGTTTAGTAGTTTAGTTCAGAAAAAAATAAGTTTGGACTTTTTCCGACGACGGATCTCTTGGACAACTTTCTTGAGGGATTAAGATCGAATAAAAACAATTCCAAAAATATTTTTTTTTAAATTTTTTAGTTAGTTGTAGGTAGATAATATTCCCCCTTGGTTTTTCTTTTAGCATCGGTGGGATGTAACTTGAAACTGGTAAATTTTATTTGTTTATATTATTGATTTTTTAGGAAACACGGGGAAGAAAAATTGAGCGTCTTATAGGCCTTTTGACCTTTTCGATGCCAATTGTTAGGCCATTGCATGAAATTTACCTTCCTAACATGTTTTAATGAAATTGATGCCGTGAAAGATTGAATCGCCTGTCTGTGACGCTTTCTCTCAGTTACCCGACTCATTGTTCATGTAGTGCGTTATTGCTTAATACTTCTTGACTTTGTGATTACTTGCCTAAAATTGAGAGTTGGAATGGAACCGCACGGATTGGGGTCATGAGCATTATGTGATGTGAGATGTTGATTACATTCTGTGCTATCATGTGTTTGTTTAGAACTTGCCCTGTGTGTTAGTCGAAGCAAAATAAGTGAGCTTTGTGACTCCAGGAGATGATCTAGGAGATTTTTTTGATTGTCCATTGAGCTATTATGCCATCATAAATAAAAATTATCCTTAGATAGCCCATTTGAGCTTATAAACTTTTTTTTTGGCACCCACATTACAAGCCGAGTCCCACTTTGTTCTTTAAGTAAATTTTTTGTTGAATCTTTATCTCCGAAAGCATGTAAAACGCTAAAAGAGTAAGGTGAGAGTTGGGGTAGCTTTTGAGCAGAACCATAGAAAAAGCTAAAAAGGTGCACGTATGTTTGAAGGATCATTAGCCGGGCAACCTAAATTTAGGGAGAGTGTTGAGAAAAAAAAAAGAGGAAAGAAAATACTAAAAGACCAAAAAAATAGAAAATACACATCCTATTCATCTCAATCCGGGCTATTGAATGCATAGTTTTGCTTAAAAAAGAAGGGCCAAGTTGTATATGGTTTCATGATATTGCTTGAATTGGTCATGAAAATTGTGTATTGGTAAGTTAAGTGTAGTGTATTAAAGTGATTAGGAGGGTTAGTCACTATACCCAAAATATATCCTACCCGTCCCTTAGCCTATATTACAATCCGTAAAGACCTAATTGATCTTAGACTTTTCGAGCTTAGATTAGTGGAGATATACCTATGGGCAAGCCTATGGTACAACCGCGGAATGCACATGAATTTCTTTGTGAGAGTGAGTGGTTCTTTGTTCATATATGTGATGTCCTTAAATTATATTCAAATGCATATTTGAATATATATACGAAATAACCTCTTATTCTTTGGTGAGGCACATGATTCCATAACGAATAGGTAACTTTATTAAACATCTCTTGTTGGGTGAGTGCATGCTTGACAGTGATTATTGGCGAAGAATCGGTCTTTGAGGTGGGGTGGTATGGGCAGGTTGTTTGAGTGTTTTTAATTGGTCACTAATATTCTGGCATATGAAAGTTGGAAAATGTATGAATGCGTATGCAAGGTCTTAATTGTTGATATCAACCATGGTCATAAGTATAGTGTGTTGAATTGCCAAAGGTTCCTCCATTGTATGATGTCTTGCATGCATTGTTTGGTTAGCAAGGTTTTAGGTTGCTCTAGGACGAGCAAGAGCTTAAGTGTGGAGGTGGTGATGTTAGGCTAGAAATCCATATTTTTGCATGTAATTTTCCTTGCATTATACCTCAATCTTGTTAACTTTGGTGTAAATATCTGTGACTGAAGCTTAATAATGGTGTTTATATGTATAGGATTCAATTTGAAGTGATTTGGCTAGCATGCATGCAAAGTGAAGTAAAAGCAGAAGAATTTGGAAGGAGTATGATTTTGGTGGTCAGGTTGGCACCAGGCGCCCACCAAAATGCCAATGGCAGAATAGCATAGAAGTGGAAATGTCAATTGCCCGGCGCCAAGCGAGACGACTAAGAGAGGATTTTGTCTTAATTCGAATAGGACTTGGTATTTTCGACCCTTCACACCCCCAACATGTATAAAAGGGGTTCTAAACCTATTTCTTAAGAGTTAGACATTATGGATAGGAAAAAGGATACGGGAACACTTAGAAGCAACGAATTGCAAGAGTTTTTCTCTTCCATTCTTCCTTAATCTGTATATTAATACTTTCAATTTTATCATGATTTTACTATGGTTGAGTAGCTAAACCTTCCCATATAGGGTTTGATGGAACCTATTGGAGGATGATTTGTTCACTACATTTAATATAAATTTGCGGTTGATCTTTCTCTACTTGTTCAACTATATTTTTGTTGTTTTAATTGAAGAGTTCTCAATTAATTGTGCCTATTTAGTGTGTATTTCTCGGAAGAGAGTACGTATTTAGGTAATCTTCGAACAACACCACTCCTAACGTATTTGAGAGATCAATACGGATGGTTTAAAGGCAGGATTAGAGATAACGAAACCTTGGTGTGATCGTAGTGAGCGGTGAATTGGTGTCAGCTAGCGTAGTTCAAGAGAATATCTCTAGTAAATTATGGTAGTTGCTCGAGATAGAGCTATGACACTCAAAGTGCTCACGATCGGTAGAGAATACTTAGGTTAATTTGTAGGAAACGTAGTGGGGGAGATTTCGACAATAGGGAAAATCATAACCCTAGACTTTTCCAAATCTTGTCTACAACATCTGCTCTATTAGTTAAAAATTACTGTATTTTAATTACTCTTATCTTAGTTAGTAAACAATCAAATCGATATTTAGTATATTTGAACGTTGATTACTTGAATTCTTGCGAAACTAGTGATTGTAATTAATAGGTTAATTTTCTATAGAATTCGACTCCAAAGTTATAAATCGGATTATGTTTGCAACAGCCGCTAGAAGGTGTAGTTGGGCGATCAGGATGTCTGTAAAGGGATTAAACAATTCGTTTGTTAGACAAAAATAAAAAGCCTTATTTTTACCCCTATTTGTACGTAAATTTTTTCGATGAAGGAAACTTAATTTAATCATTTCGAATTTATGTAGCTCCGCCCCTAACATATACAGGTAAGCACTTCAATTTCTTCTGCTGTTGTATATTCAATTTTTCAGTAGGATGCATTTGAACCTAGCTCAAGAAACATGAAGCATTTTGTCACACACACACAAAAAAAAGCTAGAACTTAGACGGCACAATGCTCTACACAAAATTTTTATGTGGATCAGGACATTAATCGTAATCAATCCTAGGAAAAACAGTCACCACCTAGTTTTAGATCTGAGTATCATGTCGTTTCTTGTCCCTTAATTGCTTAAGCTTAAGGCAGGTTGAATCAGTCAATGAGATCTACTATTTGTATGACCAAGCTGCCTTAATGTTGTGCAAAACTGAAGCACGATTTAAGAATCTGTTCATTAAATTCTAAAAACGTTAATTTGGTCAATCACACCCGAGTTAAATCAATTAAATGAGATATGCGTTTCAATTTTATTAACTTCTTATTACCTTAATTACTTATATCAGTTATTTTAGAGTCATAAGCTAGTGTTTGTTTGTTCGAAGTCAACCATTGACTTTATGGTCAAACTTAAAATTCCACGATCAAATATAAAATTACAGACTTGGATCATGAACTGTTCCTCATCTCACCTGTATAAAGCAAACCGCCCCACTAATAAATAAAATTAAATTGTGAATTTAATAGTTGAGCTGTTTTTAGAAAGGTGAATTGGGTCTAAGCGCATTAAGCTGTGTGAATGCTCCTTCTGTGCAAACCAAATTAAACTTAATTACCAAAATTTTAATTTTCACTAATGCGATATGCCTGCCATTCCAATAGAAACCGGAGGTTGACTTGAACTCATTATTTTATTGGCTGTTTCACTCAAATAAGTGGAAATCACGTGGAAAAAGATTAATTTAGAGTTAATTGAGAAAACATTTTTATTTTTCTGCCCCAACCTGAGAGACGGTCAGAGACAAGAAAAGATTGAGTGGCCGACACATAGTGAGGAGATGGGACAAAGGGAGGGAGCAAATGGAGCAGGGGCTCGGTCACTGGTCTTTACTTTTGGATGGAATTTTGCCCATGGTTGTCTACTTGTTTTCTTTGTTTGCTTCTCTACATGTATTTACTATTGAGTTACATATTTTGTTCATCCGCAAAGAGTGAAAATATTTCAAATACCATAAAGGAGTAATTATTATTACTAGTACTTATATAAAAAATACTACTCCTATGAGTTACAAAAATATTTAAGTACGTATTGATGAATATTATGATTCACCCCGTATAAAAGTTAAAATTATTATAATTTTTGTTATTTGAGTAATTTTATCTTTAATATGCGCCCTAAAAAACAGTCATATTCATTCTACATGTCCTAGTTGTGTGAAAATTATTTTTGATACATATAGGTACCAATGAACGCTAGCGCTATATGGACGGCGACGGCAGACTGTATAAGGGAGGTAGCAAGAGAGGTGTTGGGAGTATCGAAAGGTTACTCTGGCGGGCACTGAGGTGACTGGTGGTGGAATGATGTGGTCCAAGGTAAAGTGGAAGCCAAGAAAGCGGCTTACATTAAGTTAGTAGAGAGCATCGATGAGGATCAGAGGAGAGCGAACAGGGAAAGATATAAGGAGGCTAGGAAGGAAGCGAAATTAAACGTCACAGAGGCTAAGACTGCTGCATTTGGTCGGCTGTATAAGGAACTTGGGGGCAAAGGTGGTGACAAGAAGTTATTTCGGTTGTCTAAAGCGAGAGAGAAGAAGGTTCGCGACCTGGATCAAGTGAGGTGCATCAAAGACGAGGACGGTCAAGTATTGATGGAAGAGGCCCATATTAGGCAAAGATGGCAGTTGTACTTTCATAAACTTCTGAATGAAGAGGGGGATGGAAACATCGTGTTAGGAAAATTGGGGCACTCCGATAGTCGCCGCTACTTTAGGTATTATAGGAGGTTGTGTGTGCGATGGGTAAGATGAGTCGGGGAAAAACGACCGGATCAGACGAGATTCCAGTAGAGTTTTGGAGATATATGGGTAGAGCAAGCTTGGAGTGGCTGACTGGGTTATTTAATGTTATCTTCAGGATAAAGAGGATGCCTGATGAGTGGCGGTGGAGTACAATGGTTCCAGTGCACAAGAACAAAGGTGATATCTAGAATTGTAACAACTATAGGGGTATCAAGTTACTAAGTCATACCATGAAAGTTTGGGAGAGGGTGGTGGAAGGGAGGATAAGGAGGGCGGTGTCTATATCGGAAAACCAGTTCAGGTTCATGCTGGGACGTTCTACTACGGAATTTATCCACCTTATCAGGAGGTTGGTGGAACAATACATGTATAGGAAGAGGGATTTGCATATGGTGTTTATTGACCTAGAGAAGGAGTATGACAAGGTCCCCAGGGACGTCCTTTGGAGGTGTCTGGAGATGAAAGGGGTGCATGTGGCTTACATTAGGGCGATAAAGGATATGTAGGATTAATCTTTGACTCGGGTTAGGACCGTGAGAGGTGACTCAGATCCTTTTCCGGTGTTTATAAGATTACACCAAAGATCTGCGCTCAACCCATTTTTATTTGCTCTGGCGATGGAGGCATTGACACACCATATCCATGGAGAGGTGCCATGGTGTATGTTGTTTGCTAATGATATAGTTCTGATTGATGAGACGCGAGGCGGCATTAATGGGAGACTAGAGGTATGGAGGCATGCTCTGGAGTGTAAAGGTTTCAAGTTGAGTAGGAATAAGACGGAATATATGGAATGTAAGTTCAACTACGTGTCGGGGGAAGCGGATGTGGAAGTCAGGCTTGACTCACAGGCCATCCTCAAGAGAGAAAGTTTTAAGTACTTAGGGTCAATTA
>ML438654.1:8773-26213 GCA_005239525.1 Nicotiana knightiana | reverse complement strand
CTCCACGTTTTGCTCAAGAATGCTCCACCAGCTGAAGCATCAACATTTTCTTTAACCGTATCTCCCAAACCCATATAGAAACGCTGCCCCAACATTTGCTCAGAAATGCCATGATGTGGACAGATAACCAGCATACTCTTAAATCTTTCCCATGTCTCTTGTAATGTTTCCACTGGTTTCTGTCTAAAGCTCAAGATTTCATCAATTTGTTGAGCAGTTTTGTTGGGTGGATAAAACTTGTTCACGAACTGCTTTACTAACTCCTCCCATGTAATAATGGAATTGATGGGGAGTGAGTTAAGCCAAGTCTGGGCAGCACCAGTCACTGAGAATGGAAACAACAACAGTTTTATTGCTTCCTGAGTGACGTTTGGCTGCCTTTGAGTTTTGCAAATTGACAGGAAGTTCTTTAGATGCTGCTGGGGGTCTTCAATGTACGACCCTGAGAATAGCCCTTTGTTCTGCAATAGGTGCAGCATATTATTTGTAATCTGAAAGGACTCGGCCTGTATTTGAGGAACCAGTATCGCCGTGGACAAATTCTCAGCTGTGGGTTGTGCCAAGTCATATAGGGGAGCCTCTTCCCCTATTTGAGCTACTGGGTCCACTACGTCATCCCCATGATTGTTCTGGTTGTGTGGATCTTCCATGTCAGTTTCAATTTGTTCAATTTGTGGTTGATGTTTGCTTTTCCGGTTGGTCCGGTTTATGGCCCTGAAAAATTTCTCAGGGTCTGATAAGGCTTCGATTACTTCACCAGTCCTCGATGAATTTCTAGGCATGCACCTGCAAAACGTTAGCAAACGTTAAATTTCAATGTAAAATCGAAATTTTGAAGAAAATCGATTATATTTCAGAATTTTGTATTTCTTCTAACTCAATTGATAATACCGTTAAGTCCCCGACCAACGGCACCAAAATTTGATCACGCTCAAGTATGTCTTGTAGAAGACTAAGCGGGCGTTGCAATTATAATCCGCGGTAATACGCCCAGAGTCGATCCCACATGAAATTTACGTATCAATTGAATCTATAAAATACTAAACTGTTGCTAAATCAAGTTTCTCAAGACTTTGAATATCAATTTGGTGATATTAAACTAATTCTACAATCAATAATAATAAACTAGCAATTAACTAACAATTTAATGTAATAATGATAATAAAGGAGGGTCTACGGTTATGGTTTCCTCCGTTGGTGAATTCTGCCTTGGATATTTCTTATAATTTAAGTGGCTATCTATATCAATCATGAACGCTAAATCAAGTTTCTGAAGACTTTGAATATCAATTTGGTGATGTTAAACTAATTTAAATCTCTCTCAAGTAATTATGATAATTTACTAGATGTGCTCTTTCAAGTTACACTAGCTAGATCGTAATACAGTTCACTTTAGATTGCACCCGAGGTATCGTTATCTCTAATCTAACCTCTAAACCCTCGGTTATGACTTTCGTCTATACTCCGGGTGTGGTGTTGTTCAACCAATTACCAAAATATGCAATCTCTCTCAAGTAGATACATAATAAATAGGCACAGCTAATTGAGGGCCCTTCAATCAACTACAACAAGAACGTAGTTGAACAAATAGAGATTAATCAACCAAAATATATTAATATCACAATAAATTCATCCCCAACGGGTTCTACCAAAACCCTAGACTAAAGAATTTAGCTACTCATGTTTATAAGAATCAAAACTAAAATAAATTGCATAATTGAAATACAAAGTAATGAATACTAGATGTAGAAATCAATGTTTTGGCACTTCAATGATTTTCTTCTGTTGAATCCTTTGAATGCATTCCGAACCCCTGTAGTTGTGTTTTAGGAGTCTATTTATATGTTTAGGGCGAACCCTAACCGCATAGGGGACTTCTATTTCGACCGGGAAACACTTAAACTAGTCAAAACTCGGATTTGGCCGAAACTGGGAACCCCGGGCGTTTGGACCCAAAGGCTTGGCTAACGCCAGGGTAGGGCTGGCGTTTCATCCCGAGCGCCTGGCTAACGCCAAGGTAGGGCTGGCGTTTCTGCCCTAACGCCTGGCTAACGCCAGGTAGGGTCAGGCTGTAGGGCTCTGTCGCCTGGCTATCGCCCGGGTGTCTCCTTTCGCGTATTTTTCGACGTATTTGCATCCCTTTAGCTCTGTTTCCATCTTCAATTCACCTACACATGAAATAAACTCCATTAAGCACATAAAATGTGTATTTTTATCGTTAACGCACCTCAAATGTAAGGTATATTACATATTAAACTATGCATTTTAGTCTCGACTCAACCACCCACATATCAACCTGCTTCGCCCAGATATTCAGAACCCCCTCCTATCTGCCACACTTATAATTCCCATCCATCCCATTACCAATAACCCCCTGCATGCCAAAACTTCCCTAGACCTCGTCCAAATTTTGATCACTGCCCTCCAGAGCAATACACCGCCATAGCTAAGCCCATTGACCAGTTGTATGAGAGGCTCAAAGCTGCTGGTTATATCACACAAATCCTTGCTTCCACCCCTTAGAACCCTTCTCAGTAGGTTAACCCAAACAAATCCTGTGCATATCATTCCAGCATGAAAGGATACACCATCGAAGAATGTGTCTCCTTGAAGGAAAAAATACGGGCTCTCATTGACAACAAGATTTTTGTGGCAAAAAACCCCGCTCCAAACATCCAGGGCAATCCTCTGCCAGACCATAAGGGTAGAGGTATCCATATGATTGAAATGGAAGATGATTGGGATACCGAGGGGTCAATCGGGTTGATCGTAGAAGGCGATGACCCAAAGAAACCCGCAGTCACTCTCAAACCGATCATAATCTAGATTCATCCATCTGAGACAGCTGAGGAGAATATGTCTATACCATTTGAGTTCGAAGCAGCGCCACCTACAAAGTCACCAGTGCCAATTGAAGTTGAGTTTGTATCTCCAGCAAATGCAACGACATCATTCGAGGTCGCAGTCTTGCCACCCCGAGCACACATTCCGTTTGAAGTAATGATGGCTGCACCAATTCCGGTGGCAATGTCAACCACGCCACCCTTCTATTCAAATGCTATCCCTTGGGACTACACAGCCGAGGTGAGAAGGAAAGGCAAGGTCAGGTCTTAGGAAGCAGTCGCAGCACAGGGTATGACAAGAACTAGTAGGGTCTACAGCCATGAGCATCTGGCCGAGTAAAGAAAGCAGACTGCCAACCGGCCTCCCCTTATCGAAATAGGTCCCGATGACCTTTGGAGAAAGGTACATGCCAAAGAGTATTCAGTACTCGACCAGTTGATCAAGGCACTGGCACATATATCCATCATCTTTCTGCTGCAGAATTTTGAAATTCACAGAAATGCTTTGTTGAAAGTGTTGAGTGATGTATATGTGCCAAACAACATCACTAGTGGGGAAATGGCCAATATGGTTGGCCAGGTACTGGAGAGTCATAAAATCGCTTTTCATGAGGACGAGGTACCACCTGAAGGATTGGGAACAACAAAGCACTGCACATCATCGTGAAATGCGAAGATCATTTCATCATAAGAATCTTGATCGATGGAGGTTCCAGTCTTAACATCTGTCCGCTGATAACACTCAAGAACTTGGGTAAAGGGATACATGAGATAAGGAATGGGGCAATCAATGTGAAAGCCTTTGACGGTTCTCAGAGGTCCACCATGGGGGAGATCAGTCTATGTCTACAGATGGGACCGACTTGGTTCGAAGTGGATTTCCAGGTGATAGATGTGCTAGCATCCTACAACCTGTTGTTAGGATGACCCTCGATTCATGTTGATGGTGTCGTAGCGTCAACGCTACATCAGGAAATAAAATTCGAGTGGAACCACCAAGAGGTGATTATTCATGGTGATGGTAGCAACCCCATTTATAGTCGTCAACCTATTCCGGTGATTGACGGAAAAAGGAAGATAGACGGAGGAACTTACCACCACATTGAACGGGTCAATGCTATCGACAAGGACAAGTGGTGGACAACAATATTGAGAGCATCCTGAACTGGAGAGGATATGAGCCAGGCAAAGGGCTCGGTAAGAACCCCCAAGGGATCACGAAGCCTATAAAGCTCAAGGAGCATGACACCACTTTCGGTCTGGGGTATGAGTACAATTGGCCGGAATTCAATGATTGGTCGCCACATTGGCGCGGTCTCTATTACCATTTGGAGCAGCCGATACCTCATCTTGAGCAGACCTTCAAGCAGGCCGACACTATTTACGATTCAGACGAGGGAGAAGCAGTTGCAGAAATGAGGAGTTTGTTCCTAGAGGACAAAAATATGGATTGCTGTGTTGTTCTCGAGGGGGAGAGGGGGGAAGGCCCTTCCATACAGACTGTAATCAAAGGGGCATATCTCAAGAACTGGTCTATCAAGACAACCAAACCCGATGAGCCTCGAAGTAGAAAGGCTAAAACAAGCATTATTTACTGTTTTATTTACTAAATGATTTTCCTTTTCCTGCATTTTTCAATTTCTGCAATAAGGATCTTCAATGTTCAAAACAATTATTCAATCTATCAAAGCATCTTCTAAATTTCTCTTACGAATCTGATATTTATTGCTATTGTTTTCTCTCATTACTTTATTTTTACAACATTACTATTACCTGTCTTGATGAACCGATGACTGTGACATGCAACGAGACAACGCAGCAAACAGACGTAGATTCAAAAGAAGATGACATACCTGACGAGATCGTCAAAGCAGTTGAGAATTTTGAGAAGAGACCTACGTCCAACCTGGACGAGACTGAAAGCATCAACCTGGGAGATTCAGAAAACATCAAGAAGATACTAAGGAAGATGATAGAAAGGCACAATCAGTGGCATGAAAAGTTATCATTCGCTTTATTGGGATACCGCACCACTGTCCGCAAATCAACAGGGGCAACTCCCTATATGCTAGTTTATGGTACAGAGGCTGTAATTCCTGCCGAAGTGGAGATTCCATCTCTAAGAATTATACAGGGAGATGAGCTCAGCGATGCAGAGTGGGTAAGAAGCCGTTATGAGCAACTAGCCCTCAAAGACGGGAAGAGAATGAATGCAGTATGTCATGGTCAACTATATCATAACAGAATGGCCAGGGCCTTTTACAAAAAAGTCAAGCCAAGGCGATTCACACCAGGGAAGCTGGTGTTAAAGAAAATCTTTCCGCATCAAGATGAAGCCAAGGGGAAGTTCTCTCCCAACTAGCAAGGTTCGTACATGGTTTATAGAGTGCTGACATGAGGAGCACTCATACTTGCAGAAATGGACGGAGAAGTTTGGCCGAAACCAATAAATTTAGATGCAGTCAAGTGCTACTATGTGTGATTTTTATACTTTCTCAATGATGTAATTTGAACTACACCTGACCTGATTCCCATTTAAGAAAGGATACATAGGAAACCTTATGGGTTCGGTCACAATTCAATAAAAATCTATTTTTCTCCGAAATTGGAAATTGGGGCAGAATTTTGAGGAGGACCCTCAAAATTCCAAAGCAAGTTCAGCCAGTCGCCGCGCGAGCAGCAGTCAGAGGCGTCCACCTAGCAAACTGGGGCAGAATTTTGAGGAGGACCCTCAAAATTCCGCAGCAGGAGAGGTCGCAATGTCTCAAGCCGTGTCATGTCGTCGGTTCATCTAAAACTATTTTAGATTATATGCTTATATTATACTTTTACAAAATCATGCATATTTATTTTTGAAATAGCTTGTTTAGCAAACGCTACCCCAACGATACAGACAATATCATCATGACAAGGCAAACGAGTCAAGCAAGGCCAGCGGGAATGCGAACTAACCTTCCCTTTACAGAACTCACAATTTTTCTTGGGACGCAGGCACAAAGGTGGCAAAGGCCCAAAATATATTATACGCTCCAAGAACAGACATCATTCCTCAAGCTCGTCATGCCAAAACTTATTATCAGCACAAACAACGGTTCATTATCACAATGTTTTACCGCAGTTTAACACCAGCTAAGAATTCCTGTTATCCTTCCTTAATCTTGCATAAGGCTACCTTTCTACCTTCCGAGACTAAACGTTGTTTCCATCTGCATTCGCATATTGCATAAGGCTACCTTTCTGCCTTCCGAGACTAAATGCTGTCTCCATCTGCATCTATTCCTGCATAAGGCTACCTTTCTGTCTTCCGAGACTAAACACTGTCTCCATCTACATCTATTCCTGCATAAGGGTTCCATTCTACCTTTCGAGACTAAACGCTGTCTCCATCTACATCTGTTGTTGCATAAGGCTACTATTCTGCCTTCCGAGACAAAACGCTGTCTCCATCTGCATCTATTCCTGCATAAGGCTACCTTTCTTCCTTCCGAGGTTAAACGCTACCTCCATCTGCATCTGCATTGCATAAGGCTACTATTCTGCCTTCCGAGACAAAACACTGCCTCCATCTGCAGCTATTCCTGCATTAGGCTGCCTTTCTGCCTTCCGAGGTTAAACGCTACCTCCATTTGCATCTGCATTGCATAAGGCTACCTTTCTGCCTTCCGAGACAAAATGCTGTCTCCCATTTACTTTTCAAAAGAAACCCGTGTCTCTATCATTCTCTTCCTTTCAGGATAAGCTCTGCCCTTTTAAATTCGCAAGACTAAGCTCTGTCTTGTCAGCATCATGCTATTGCACTTTCATGGGCTGAAATGTCGCCAACCTATCCAAAGGCGTCATCGTTTGGGGGCACCATCATCATGGCCCGAGACACCATGTCATGGCCTAAGGATCTCTTTTATCAGTTTGCATATCATTATTCAAAGGCATCATGGTTCGAAGGCACCATCTTCATGGCCCGAGATCATCATTTCATAGCCCACGAATCCCGCATCAAGCGATTCATGGCCCAGGACATCATTGTCTAAGGAAGTCATCCTCAACCGTCCGAAGACATCATTCATAGTCCAATGGAAATTTGCCTCATGTTTAAATTATGCACAATACATGCTTGTTATTCATTTGCAGGAAATCCGGCTAGGAACAGCCAGCCAGGCAGGAGCGACCGCGCTCCAATTCTCCTAACTACCCCGTAAGCCATTTTGTTCACCTTACCTTGCACCTTGCGTTCGTCCTTATAAAACTTCACCGGTACACTTTGCCGGTGACTCCTCAACTACATACGGCCTGATTTATGTAAATCCAGGGATATGTAGGCAGCTAAGAAACCAGGGTGCGGCCACAATCTTTCGAACCATTTCTACTCGGTCAAAATTGGCCATCATATCTTTACCCGACAACTCTTTCATCCTTCCCGGGTAAAGAGGGGCAGCTGTTGATACCAAATTTTTCCTCAAACTATTTTTTTTAAATTTGCATATATACCTCAAAATGACTTTTCATAATAAATGGCATTTTTTTCATAATTTTACCAATTTATTTTCCTATTTATTTAGTGTTTTATATTCAAAAATTGCATTACAAGTAATTTCAAATTATTTCTTAGCACAATATACCATTCTAGTCCTCTCATGATTTAATTCTTTCATAATTTAACCAATTTTGGCATTATTTAATTATAATTACAACAATTTTACAATTATAGCCTAATCGTATATTTTATACCATTTTAGTCACTGATTAACCATTTTATATTTTTTATATTAGCTAATTAACTTAATTTTACTTATTTAACCTCAATTTCATTTTTTTGTTTAATTATTAGCTATTTTATTGATATTCTCTGCCCAGAACACCTGGGGACCTTTAGTGCAGTGATGACGTCTGCGGCCACTTCCGCTTCTGCGCTCTCTCTTCCGCATCTACGGATGCGTAGAAGCGGTCCCCTATCGCACTTGCGCTCCCAAACCAGCCTGGCCATGTCCGCATCTACGTCCTCCTCTTCTCTTCTGCGGGCCCGCACCTGCGGACTCCCCACCGCAGGTGCGAAACACCAGAACACCAAAAACATTCAGCAACCTTCTAACTCCAAAACTTGGTCTGTTAACCACCTGAAACCAACCCGAGGCCCCCTGGAGCTCAACCAAACATAAAAAACTCATATTACCCATTATGAACTTAGTCAAACCCTCAAATCACCCCAAATAACACCAAAACACGGATTACAAAAAAATTCAAGCCTAACTGAATTTCGCAAATGATGCTAAAACATATCAAACCACGTCTAATTGACCTCAAATTTTGCACACAAGTCATGATTGACCCTACAAACCTGCTCCATTTCCCGGAATCAAATCCGACCCCGATATCAAAATTTCCACTGCCGGCCAAAATCACCCAAAATTTCAATTTTTGCCAATTCAAGCTAATTCTACTACGGACATCCAAATCACATTCCAGGTGCTTTCTTAAGTCCAAAATCACCTAACGGAGCTAACTGAACCATCAAAATTCAAATTCGAGGATGTTTACACATAAATCAACATCCGGCCAAATTTTCCAACTCAAGCTTCCAATTAAGGGACTAAGTCTCCCAATTCTCTCTAACATCACTCCAGCCTCGAACCAACCAACCCAATAAGACATATAATAGCTATAGAGAACAAAAGAAGAAGAATATGGGGGAACAAGATATAACTCTCGAAACGACCGTCCAGGTCGTTACATCCTCCCCTCTTCAACACATGTTCGTCCTCGAACGGGTCTAGAAACATATTTGTAGTCTCAAATAGGTGTGGATATCTGCTCTGCATCTCCCGCTCGGTCTCCCAAGTGGCCTCCACCACGAGCTGACCTCTCCACTGCATCTTCACTGAAGCTATATCCTTTGACCTCAACTTTCAAACCCGTCAGTCTAAGATGGCCACTGGCTCCACATCGTTAGTCATATCACCATACAACTGAACCGTGCTGAAATCCGAAACATGAGACCGATTGCCCACGTACTTCCGGAGCATGGAAACATGAAATACTGGATGCACACTTGACAAGATAGGTGGAAAGGCAAGCTTGTAAGACACCTCCCCAATCCTCTAAAGTACCTCAAAAGGCCCAATGAACTAAGGGCTCAACTTGCCCATCTTCCCGAACCTCATAACACCCTTCATGTGTGATACGTTCAGCAGAACCTTCTCCCCAACCATGTAAGACACAACATGAATTCCCTGTCACCATAGGTCTTTTATCTAGACTGCGCCATGCGAAGCCGCTCCTGAATCAATTTCACTTGTCTAATGCATCCTGGACCAAGTTTGTACCCAAAAGCCTAGCCTCACCCGGCTCAAACCATCCCACCGACAATCTACACCAGATCACATACAAAGCCTCATACGGAGCCATCTGACTTCTCAACTGATAACTGTTGTTGTACGCAAACTCCACGAGCGGCACAAACTAGTCCCATGAACCCCCAAAATCAATGACACAAGCATGTAGCACGTCCTCCAATATCTGGATTGTGCGCTCGGACTGTCAATCCATCTGGGGGTGAAATGTTGTGCTCAACTCAAACTGAGTACCCAACTCTCGCTGCACCGCTCTCCAAAATTGTGATGTAAATTGTGTGCCTCTGTCTAAAGTGATAGAAACAGGGACACCATGAAGGAGAACAATCTCTCAGATGTAAATCTCAACCAACCGTTCTGAAGAACAAGTAGTACTAACTGGAATGAAGTGCGCGGACTTGGTCAGCCGATCCATAATCACCCAAATAGAATCAAACTTCCTCGAAGTCCGTGGTAGTCCAAATAAAAAATCCCTGGTGATCCGCTCCCACTTCTACTCCGGGATCTCTAACCTCTGGAGCAAGACACTCGGTCTTTGATGCTCATGCTTTACCTGCTGACAGTTGAGACACCGAGCTATGAACCCAACTAGATCTTTCTTCATTCTCCTTCACCAATAGTGTTGTCTCAAATCCTGGTACATCTTTGTAACACCCGGATGGATGGAATTCTGTGAGCCGTGGGACTCCTCAAGAATCAACTCCCGTAGCCCATCTACATTGGTCACACATATCTTTCCCTGTACCCCTAACACCACGTCATCACCAATAGTCACATCCCTAACATCACCTCGCTGAACCCTATCCTAGAGGACAAGTAGATGAGGGTCATCATACAGGCGCTCCCTAATACGATCATAAAGAGAATACCTAGAGACCACAAAATGCAATACCCGACTCAGCTCATAAATATCTAATCTGACAAACTAGCTAGCTAAGGCCTGAACATCCAACGCCAATGGTCTCTCTGCTGCTAGAATATATGCTAAGCTCCTCAAACACTCTGCCTGGAAACTCAAGGCATCGGCCACCATATTTGCCTTCTCGGAATGGTGTATTCATAGCCCTTAAGAATCCACAATCACCTCCACTGATGCAAGTTGAGATCCTTCTACTTGAATAGATGCTGCTAACTCTGGTGATCAGTGTAAATCTCACAACGAAAATTGTACAAACAGTGCCGCCAAATCTTCAAGGCGTGAACAATAGCTGCTAACTCAAGATCATGGACAAGATAGTTCTTCTCATGGGTCTTCAACTGGCACGAAGCATAAGCAATCACTCTACCCTCCTGCATCAGAACACACTCAATACCGATCCTCGAGGCATCACAATACACTGTGTAAGAACTAGAAGCTGATGGCAGAAGTAGAACTGGAGCCGTGGTCAAAACAATCTTGAGCTTCTGAAAGCTTTCCTCGCACTCATTCGACCACCTGAATGGAGCACCTTTTTGGGTCAATTTGTTCAAGGGCGAAGTAATAGATGAAAAACCCTCTAGATAAGGATGGTAATAGCACGCCAAACCAAGAAAGCTCCGAATCTCTGTGGCTAAGGACGGTCTAGGCCAACTCTGCACCGCCTCTATCTTCTTTGGATCCACCTGAATACCCTCACTGGACACCACGTTCCGCAAGAACGTCACTGAACTGAGCAAAAACTCACACTTGGAGAACTTTGCATAAAGTTTCTCCTCCCTCAACTATTGTAACACAATCCTCAGATGCCACGCATGCTCCTCCTGGCTACGAGTGTACACCAGGATGTCATCAACAAGTACAATAATGAATGAGTCAAGATAAGGATGAAACACACAGTTCATGAAATGCATGAACGCTGCTGGGGCGTTTGTCAGCCCAAAAGACAACAAAAGGAACTCATAATGGTCATATCGGGTCTTGAAAGCTGTCTTAAGAATATCCGAGTCCCGAATCTTTAGCTGGTGATACCCTAACCTCAAATCAATCTTGGAGAACACCCTTGCTCTCTTAAGCCGGTTAAATAGATCATCAATACATGGCACATGATACGTGTTCTTGACTGTGACCTTGTTCACCTGCTTCTTATCAATGCACATTCTCATAGTACCATCCTTCTTCTTTACAATTAAAACTGGTGGACCCCAAGGTGACATGCTAGGCCGAATAAACCCCTTATCAAGGAGTTCCTGAAGTTGTTCCTTCAAATCATTCAACTCCGGCGGTGCCATACGATGGGGTGGAATAAAAATGGGCCGAGTGCCCAGCACCAAATCAATACCGAACTCAATATCCCTATTAGGCGACATGCCCAGCAGGTGTGCATGAAACACATCCAAAAAATCACACACCACAGGAACATAATCAATAATAGGGGCCTCTTCGCTAACATCCCTCACAAATGCCAAATAAGATAGACAACCCTTCTCAACTATTCGCTGAGACTTCAAGTATGAAATCACTCTACTGGGAACAAAGTCTCTAGAACCGCTCCACTCAAACTTCGGCAACCCCGGCATCGCCAACGTCACGGCCTTCGCGTGACAATCTAGAATAACATGACATGGAGGAAACCAATTCATACCCAATATCACATCAAAATTTTACCATACTGAGTAGCAAATGATCTACTCTGGTCTCCAGACTTGTAATAATCACCATACGTGACAGATATACACGGTCCAAAAAAAAAAGTATCACCCACCGGAGTAGATACATGAATATATTAATCTAGACCCTCACGGGGCATATCCAGAAAAAGAGAAAAATATGAGGACACATATGAATAAGTGGAATCATGGTCAAATATTACAGAGGCATCTCTGTGGAAAACTGATACAATATCTATAATCACAACATCTGAAGCAATGGCATCTGGTCTGGAAATGAGGGCATAGAAACGGGCCTGGCCACCCCTTGATCGGCCTCCCCCTCTCAGGCGACCCCTAGCTGACTGAGTCCCACCTTGAGCGGACTGGCTGGGTGGTGGAGCTGCTGGTGCTGGTGCCACCGGCTGAGTACTCTGTTGTATGTGAGCATGTGATTTTTACTCGCCGCATCGTCCTATAAAAATCCCAATAAATCAATTGATTTTATGAATATTGATTGATTTTTCTGTAATTAATTGTGAATTATTTGCGTTGCTTGCATATCCATAATTCATCTTTCAAAATCATTGAAATTTTGCATTATGAAGTTATTAGTTATAATTAATTAAATGATAGACAAATGACGAGTATTTAACATGATGTAGTTTTTAATAACTAATTACTATAAAAATTAACCATTTTATTCGATAAATCATAGATTTAATTAAGAATATATAATTGGTTGTTTTATTCTTAATTAATATGTAAATATATGAAAATAAGATTTTGAAATTAATTGCTACATTTTTTCGATTAAGTTAGAGTTTAATTTAATTAGAATAATTAAGTTAATTAGTAAAAAAAACAAAATCGGACCAGGGCCAAGAAAGACACAGGGCCAACCCCTATTGTTCTATGCACCCAGAAAACCCAGGCCCAAACCCAATCCCATACCCGGCCTGCGCCAACCTGACCAAACGACACCGTTTGGTCTAACCGATTAAATCCTGGCCATTGATCGAAACGGATCGAACGACCATGAACTCAACCCCTCTAAACTATATAAGTGTCCTAAACAAACCCCACCCTCTTCATTTCACCAAATCCTAACCCCCTCTCCGTCCGTCTCTCTCTCTCTCCTCTCTCTAAAAACCCTAGCCACCCCTGAAACCCCACCGCCGTCCGGCCACCATAACAACTCCGATCAACCCCAAATCTCTACCCTACAACCCCCATCACCTCCTAAACCACCTCATGTTCTTGGTTTTGTCAAAAAAACCATCCCAAAAACCCCAATCTCGGATCTGAGATTCCAGAACTCTAAGTCTCCCATGCGCACTGATTCAAGGGCCTTCAACGGCTCGGACCTGCATGAGTCAGTTGCTCTTGACAAGAGCAATTGATTCATGTGGGTTTGACCCGTTTTCAAACCCACCGAAGTCCGGCCAAACTCCGGCAAAATGGTTTTATCTGACTGGTACCCCTCCCCCTTTTGTTTCTTTTAATCACTCACCTAGTAAGAAAAATCGCCTAGGCTAGTATTAAATCTCTTCTACCAATCTATGTCTTCTGTTTGGACTAATTGTTTAGATTTTTTAGCTTTTCTGTTTATTCTCCTAAATGATGTTAGTCATAAGATATTTGTTTAACTGGGTTTAGTTTTAGGTTTTTCTTCTCTACTGATTGTCCCTAAATGCTACTGCGCCTTCCCTTTCTAACTGCTTTGGGCTTATTGGCATAAACTTTTCTAGGTTTAGTTTGTTTTTGTGAAAGATCTGTGTAGATCTGTTGTTTTCCCCCCCACCTGTGTATATCTTCTCCTTGTCGTTGCAATTTAACCATGTTTCATGACTTTTGTTCTTGTCATACTAGGTAATTAGGTTTTCCCTGTTAATCATACCTCCTGAATTGGGCTCCATCATTGACTGCATATATGATTTTTCTGTTTGATTCATATTGTTTTCAATTGACGTAGTACTTAACACATTATGCAATTTTGAACTATTTTGCAACCATGATTAATCATACTTAGATTGTCCTGTTAGTTACCATTGATTTACTAAAGATTGTACGTATTTGATTCATGCTTAAGCTTGTGTTAGACTACCTTCACTGTCGCTCTTTCCCACATTCGATTGATTGTTTACTCTAGTTTAGTGTAATCTAGGATTATACCATCCACCCTGACTAAGAAATTAAATAATAATCTAATTAGACAATCATACACAACTAATTGAGTATACATGTGAACTAAGTAACAGTATAATTGATCTAAGTCTAAGAAGTTTAAGGTAATTGATTAATCTGAAATTAATCAACCCTTGATAGGACAACAAAGTTTAGCTACTATTAATTAAATTAGAATAGAGTTACTTATTGCCTAATTATTAACCTAACTAACTTTCTTTGATCAAACTAACATTCTAGAATGATCAAAATAGGTTAAAAGTTCAGTTTTATAGAATTAATCACTCAATTGATTAAGAGTTGATAAATAAGCCTAATTACACCTACTGAAATTGTTTAAACCAATAAGTTCAATTAACTACTGATTTTAATTCAAATGGTAGTCAATTTGAGTTAAATTGATTTGAGCAATTAGGCAATAAGTCACACTCAACTAGTAGACTTAATATTTTAGTTGAGCTGAGTCCTAGATAACTAGTTTAAGATCAATTAACTAAGTTTAAAAATAATTATTTCACTTAGACTCACATTTAAATGATTCCAACTTCTTCAATCTATAAATTAACTTAGGTAGCTTCTTAAAGTATGTAACTGAAAATAAAATCTGTTTAAAACAAGTAGCTTGAGGGTAATGAACTAAGGCAGATTCATTTAGTTTAATTAAATTAACCTAAGTTTAAGGGAACTGGTTTGACTAACCTCCTTTAAGTTTAATTAAATTGTTGATTTAATGACTTAAACATAGTAAGTAGTATGAAAGCCAACTTTAGGCATTTAATCAACTAATCTTCATTTAATTGACTCAACCTTAGTTAAGAACAATTAGTTAGAACCTTCTAGATTAGATAAATATCAGGAAATCAGATACTTTAGGGATAGAAAGGGAATTTCAAGGGGTTGGAATGTTCTGGAAGATACAGCTGTCCCAAAAGGATAGGGTTGACAGCTGTACCTATACCCTTTTCAGCTCATTTAGGATAGGAAATATGCTAAGCATATCCCATCCCAATTGTCCCTATATATACACACACTTTTTACCACTAGAGAGGATCCTTTTTTCTATACTCTTCTTTGAACTTTTTGGACTGGAAAATACAACTTTGACTACTAAAAGACTTGAAAAACATAAACAAAAAGGATTTGCAGTAGGAGTGGGAAACACTCTGAACTTAGGTTGTCTTGTAGCTGTGGCTTTCTTTCCTAAAGGACTTGGTTTTGTTGTTGCGTTGATCAATCAGTTGGTATTCAAAAATCATCTTTTCCTGGATTTCTTAACTGTGATTTTCTTGCTGCTCGTGGGTGCTGTTTTGTTGCTGCTGGGTTTCTCTTCCTTTTGCTGATTTCCATCTTCCTGACCTTTATTTGGTCAGGACTTTCTGTTGTTATCTTACTCTTAAAGGTATGTAAGACTGAGTTTTTTTATATGAAATATGAAGATCTGAAATCTGTTGTCTTTCCTCCATGAATATGTATTTTATTTGTTTAGACCCATTCTGTATAAACTTATATGCATGTATATAGAGTAACACATTATGTTTGTTCAGTTTTTCTAAATCTCTGAATTTTACATAAGTCTGTCTTAGAACTGTCTGTTATATAGTTGTGCAATCAAGGTTTGGGTTGGAAAAATAGCATCCAAAGGGTAATGAACTTAACCTCTAATGGTTAAATTCATCCTATAAAGATGCTTAAATTCTGGTCTGGTTTAGGTTTAAATATCTAAATATTGTTATGAAACAGCACTAGGGTAGATGAATTTGACCCTCTATAATGGTCAAATTCACCCCATATTAGGTGCTTAAACAGTAGTTTGTCACCCCTTAAGGGTACAAAAATGGGTAACCAACAGTGGCTTGAGAGTAGGGAATCTGAACCCTTCAAATGGTCAGATTCACCTTCTCCAGATTGCCCAAAGAATCAAAAATCACAGAACAATTATGAGATGAATAGTACCTTTATGGAGTTGAATCTGACCCCTTTCTATGGTCAGATTCAGTCCATAAAAGGCAAGAACCTATTCTGTCAAAATGATGCAAGAACATTATCAAGGTTGGGTCAAACCCTTTTATGGTACGACTCATCCTGCAAATGCTTAAGAAACCTATTGTATTACTGTCCTAGTAGCAATTTTGGACTTGTAGTTAAAATGCTTTTATTTGTGTCCTTTTGATCAGTAAAGGGACTCAGATAGCAAGTATCTATAGAGATTTAAATTTAGTTTACGGTGGCATTATGGGATGGAAAGTCTGACCCATTCATGGTCAGATCCACCCAATAATAATGCGTAAACAGTTGTAGAGTAATTAGATTATCGTTGAAAAGGCATTAGGACATGAATCTGAACCCAATAAATGGTCAGAATCATGTCTTAAGAAATGCCTAAGGAATGTGTCTATCAAGTCAGTCGTCTGGTTGCTAAGAAAAATAGCCAGAAGAATATGGATTATCAGCTCACACAAAAGCAGCAATGAATCTACACCATTCTTTTGGGTTATATTTACATTTATTATTGGGAATGTACAGTAGAAAACAAGGATGTAATAAATTAATTTTCTTATGCATCAGCTGTAAAGAACGGACTGAACTAAACTTACATTTGGTTTATGTCTTTTCTTTTTTCATAAAGCTAAGTCAGTTTTTTTGTATTTTATGTTGTAAATATGGATTGGATACTGTATACTATTATTCCAGGTTCCTTACTCTTTTTCTGCTAAATCCAGAATTGGGCCAGCTTGATGAAACAGCCCACTAAGGCTTTAATCAAGTTTAACTCCTTAGGCTATCAGGCCATGAGGGAGTAAACAGGCCCAAGGATTAGAGTTATCTGCTTTAAGAAGTAATACGATAAAAGTAGACATTCAACTAAAAGTATGAGTTTATATCCTAGGTAATCTATATGGAAATCTCCCTGTAAACATCTGCTAGAATTTTGGAATCATGTTATTCCAGTTTCTGTAACTTTCAATATGAATAAGAGTTGGTGATCCAAAATATTTCTAACTTATCTCACATTCTTTGAATTTTTTCGAGATAGATGTATGAATATTTGTACCTTAAAATATGTACAAATCCCGATTTAGATCTGTGTTTAGGCTGTATAAAAACGGTCAGAAACTGTAAAGTATGAACTGGTAAAACCTGTTTATGCCCTGCTATTTTTTTAAGATTACAAAGTCCTCACAAAGAACAATAGATAGTTCTAGCTTCCCAATTCAATGCCGAAAAACAGTAAATAAGGTGTTTGTATGCTTATAAGCGTAGGCACGAACCCAAATACTCATCCTTAGACTAGCTAACTTAGTCTTAGACGATTTCGAACACAGTATCTATCATTTAGTCCAAAAATACTTCTCTTAGACTAAAAATTACCAAACTTAGAGAGTAATCGACAATTGCTTCAAATAAGCATTTTAACTATCATGACCATAGTCATGATTATGTAATCCACACTCGGGTGCGGCAACTCATGTCCCCGACTCCAACTTCAAACAATAATAAAAA
>MDKJ01124562.1:0-22815 GCA_005239525.1 Nicotiana knightiana | reverse complement strand
CTTAAGAACTTCAAGTTCTTGAATTCGCTAACAATGCGCCGAACCGACCTATACTACTCGGAATGACACAAAATTTTGCAAGCAAGTCATAAATGACATAATGGAACTATATCAAGTCTCGGAATTCTGTTCGGACCTCGATAACACAAAAACACGTTCCAAACCAAATTTCAAACTTAAGGAAACTCTAATTTTGATCTTTGGCGCCGAAACGCCCCTGGATAATCCAAAACGCATTCCGAACATACGCCCAAGTCTGAAATCATCATACGAAGCTACCAGAACCGTCGAAACTCGATTCCGAGGTCCTTTACTCAAAATGTTGACCGAAGTCAAACTTTGGCCTTGAAGGCCAACCTTAAGGAACCAAGTGTTCCTATACCACTCTAAACGTTTCCGAATCCCGAACCACCCATCCCCTCAAGTCATAAATCATAATAAGCCACTACAAGAAGTCTCATTTGGGGGAACGGGTTTCTGATACGCAAAACGACTGGTTGGGTCGTTACATTAAGACAACTAATTAGGTCCAATTACTAAACTAATTATATAATAGGATTAACTAACCTATGTCCTAAAAGAAATTCATCTAAGGTTTAGCTAATTGCCTTATTAAGTTTAATTCAACCTCACCTTCAAAGAGCTTAAGCTTCTAACTACTAGTTAACTACTCAATTAGGATAAATTAATCAACACTAATTAATCCCTTAACCTTTGATACTAAAGAAGTAATTCTAAAGGTACTAAGAGGTAGTATAGGAACTACAATTGAAGAATCTTGGGTGTAACAACCCAAGAAACTTCTAGAATTAGGAAAATATCATAAAATCATATTTTTCGGGGGGTAAAACAGTAACTTTAAAAGGGGATAAGGGATGTACTTGGTAGGAATGTTCTAGAAGGGGGTACAGATGTCCAATAGGATAAGGTTAGGCAGTTGTACCTGTACTGTTTCAGCCTAAATATGATAAGGAATATGCTAAAAAGAAGTTGCCCTAAATTTCCCTATAAAAAGAACTAAGGTATTCTGAAAATACAGGCTTCCATAATCTGAAAAATAGACTTCTAAGAGCTGAAAAGACTACAAAAAAATCTGAAGATAGATATTTCACACACACACAGAGAGTATATCTTACACTCAAAGAAATGCAGAAAATATCTTAAATTTTGTCTCCTCTTCAATCTTGGTATTCTGGAACAAGAGTTGTAGCTGCTGATTTTTCGAAGTTATAAGCTTTTTGGTCAAAATCTTGGGTTTTTCTCTTGCTGAATATTCCTGGGTGTTATTTACTGTTGGGTTTGTCGTTGTTGTTGTGTTGAACTTTATTAAGTTTTTATTTTCTTTGACTTTACTTAGTCATACTTCGTTGATTTTCGTAAAGAAGGTATGTAACGATGGTACCTTAATAAAATTTGGTATTTTGAAGCTTAAGAGCATGTGTGTAGTTGATTCCTGTGTTTTGATCATTTTGTTAAACTGAAGTTATGAACTCTTGGGCTGATTGTGTTACTATTGATATTCATTCAGTACTGTTTGATTTTTTTGTTTGACTTTCATGTAAATCTTGTGTAAGAATGTATGTGAATACTTGCTGAAATCTATTGGATATTTTCTAATGTGTGTGAAACCTTGAAGCCCATCTAGAGTTGTATGAAATGAACAAATCTTTAAGTTTCTAGTTGATTGGCATTAAGGAAATGAATCTGACCCAAAATGGTCAGATTCATTCCAGAAAAATGCACAAATGTGTTATTCCTTTTTTTTAGGAAAAAATATATGTAGTGCAGGCTTTTGAATCATGAGCACTGTTGGCTTGCACAAGAGCAGCAGTCAGTCTCTTAGTTAGTCAGTTTTCTCTTAGTCTCGTAGTCTTTATTTATGGAATTTGTATCTCCTAGTTGAAGGCAATGTAACAGTGTATTCATTCCATAGACCTTATATGTTTTTCTCCTTTCCGTTGTTGTAATAAATTAGAATGGACGTTATTAAATTCATTATTCATCTTCGTTCTTTTTTATTCCTTAAAATCTGGAATTTTCAAACCCTTCAAAAACTAGAAAAGGAGTTGTATCAATTTGGGCCACGCCTGTGAAAGTCACTCAAACTGGGCCAAATTCTCGAAATGGCCCAGTTGGGCCTGATAAAGTCTTGATTCTAGGCCATTGGGCCTGGACCCAGCAATCATATTAAGTAATTTATGATCAGTCTCATTTATCAGCATAATGAGTATTTTACCAAAGTCACTTAAAACAAACTATTTCGCACTACTGAGCCATGAACGAATTTTAAGTCAAATATCAAAAAAGGATAGAGTTTCATTCTGAAATTAGCATACCACAACAACATTTTAATACTGTTCTGTTACAAGTAAAATATAGCCACAATCCAGTTTTACATACCTTAGTATTTTCTGATTCAAAGTCTTTCCTAAAAAATTATCAAGTGATTTTTGATTTTTGACAGTTTAGGAAAAAGCTTTATAGATTCATGAACCAATCCATTTATATGTATGAAATGTCCTTATTTATCAAATGGATCAAGTAGTAGTGAAACCTTGCATGCTTTGATATGATACTCAAGTTTGCTTATTGTCATATAATTCGAAATGTGTTAGAATGTTTATCTCCTTTGCACTTAGAATCCCTCATGTAATCGTTTAGACAAATCATGTATCTCCTTTCGCAAATAGCCAAAAACTAGGATCGGCCTAAAGTGATAATTGCTAAAATTGGACTAAATGTAGCCATAACCCAAATCCTTATATCTAGATTAGTAAATTTAGTCTTAAGAAAAATCTTTAGTAACTTCATATCATTATCTAGAAAAACGTTCCTAGATTAGTCTCATAACTTAACTTAGGAATTCACTTTAGATATATGAATGTTCAAACACATTCCTTAATTAGATAGTGAATACCTTTAGACTTAGAAAATAAATTAATGATCAAAGATATGTTCGCATAACTTTGAATAAAAAATAATTTAAATACGCCTTTTTTCTCAAAAATTGTGTATACGTTTACGTAACACTTGAAGATTAAAATGAATACTCGTAGAGACACCTTTAGGAACGGATTTCTAAAAGTATCGGAATTATGTACATGCTCGCGTGACGTGATTTCGATTTCTTTTACAACCAAAACAGTAAAAACGCGCTTGCGCAACATGATTTATGTATACGTCCGTGTGACATGATTTTTGACACATACAATTTTAACGAGGTTACGCATACGTAACCCGTCTTAAGATAATTCTTTAAATACAAATAATTGAATAATAAGAAGCGGTGAAAAACGTAAATGCACATAGGTATTAAAATCAGTAATTAAACAATTTAGGCCGAGTTTAATCATTAAGCGACTGTGCCAGAACCACGGAATTCGGGAGTGCCTAAGGCCTTCTCCCAGGTTAACAGAATTCCTTACCCGGTCTTCTGGTTCGCAGACTTTTTAAACGGAGTCAAAATTTCCTCGATTTGGGATATTAAAAATAAATGGTGTGTCGTAACACCGTAAAAAATCCGGGTGGCAACTCTGAAAATTAAATAAATAATCTCAAATTTGATTATGTCACTTAAATTGGAAAAAAGTCCCTTATCCCACCCTTATCGGGGAAAAGGAGGTGTGACAATGAGATCTATGTAACGTAGTGCTATGATACCAACTTGTCACGATGCGGAATTCCCACCGTCGGGATCATGATAGCGCCTAACAGTTCACTTGCTAAGCAAGCCAACTTAGAACATTTTACTTCTTTTAACAGTTTAAACAGTAACATTGATAACGAACTAAAATAACAAATATTTTCTAAGTACAAATGCGGAAGTTAAACAGCCAACCGTCTATTACGTTTCCCTGAAACTGGTGTCACAAGTTCATGAGCTTCTAAAGTAATACACACAAAAGGTCTGAAATAATTATAATGTTGTCTAAATGAAGTTGTACGGCTAAAAGAAAAGAGGATGGGGACTCTAGGGGTTGAGGGCGCTGAACAGACGTACCTCAAGTCTAGGCAAATATCTGATCTGAGGTCACTAATGACCGCCGCTAGGACCGTCTCTAAAGTCTGCATAATGTGCAAACTGTAGTGTCAGTACAACCGACCCCATGTACTGGTAAGTGTCGAGCCTAACCTCAACGAGGTAGTGACGAGGCTAAGGTGGGGCACATATACAAAACAACGTGTACGCAACATATAAAATGACAAAATAATAGAAATACTGAACATAACCAAACAGCCAACTGAAACTGATAACCACAGCCTCTAGAGTGAACTAGTGTAATCCAGAGTTACCAATCCTTACTATATCAGATAATGAAGGAAATACTGGAAATAAATGCAGCTCAGGAAATAAAAACATATAGTTTTTGTTGCGGCGTGCAACCCGATCCCACCATACAACACAAAATCCTCCCTTATTCCACCGTAACAATAACAAAAACAGTAAATAATATATATATATATATATATATATATATATATATATATTGTCGCGCGCAACCCGATCCCACTATATATCAATATTAGCATGATAACTCACCCTTATTACACCATATCAATCCACCCTTATTTCTCCTATTGCGGCATGCAACCCGATCCCACCTTATAAAAATATTCACCCTTATTCCTCCATATCAATACTCCCTTATTCCTTCTGTTGCAGCGTGCAACCCGATCCCACCGTATCAGCACCAAACACTCAGTGTATACAATCAATTAATAGTCTAAATCACAAGGCCTTTACGAGAAATACAAATCAAACTGAACCAAGAAAAGGAAACCTTGATCAATACACAATCTACTAAAATAATACTACCCAGCGAGACCAATCCAGCAATTTACAATTTAAAAGGTGCCAACAAGTTGAATTAAGCAAATAGCAGGGATTAGGGACCTATTGGAAGAGCTAACATACTTAACATGAGAAGATATTGATTAACACATAGCAGTTAAGCATGGAAACCATTTAGAGCATATAACAAGTAAGACAGGGAAGTAAACAATTAAAGGAAAGCAGTAAACCAGGGAAAATAGATAATTTCGTTACATATAAGCACTCATCACCTTGTATATACGCCGCTCACATGGGTTTCACATAATCACATAGTCTGAGGGTTCCTAATTCCCTCAAGTCAAGGTTAGACACAACACTTACCTCAATCCACATGCCACTCACTGCTCAATTACCACTTTTCCTCTAGTTTCAACCTCTGAACCACTCGTATCTAGCCATAATTAACTTGATAACATCAAATATGGATAAAGAAATCAATTTCAATATATAAATTTAGGTTTCTCAAGCTTTCTCCCAAAAAGTCAAAAATCGACCCTACGCCTGATTGGTAAAAACTCGAGGTTCGGACCAAAATCCATTCACTCCCGAGCCCGAATATGTAACTACTTTCGAAATCTGACCCCAAATCGAGGTCTAATTTTCAATTTCCCAAAAATCCCTAATTTTACCCAAACTCCCCATTTCTACCATGGAAATCCTAGATTTTAGGTGAAATCTTGTAAAATGAAGTGAAAGATTGAATGAAACAAGTTAGGAATCACTTACCTATGATTTAGGTAAGAAGTGGTTTTTGGAAAATCGCCTAGAGGGTTTCTTGTTTGAAAGTGTTGAAAAATAAGCAAAAATCCCGTCTAAGTCAAGTTTCACCAGCTGCAGACGTCGCAAATGTGACCGGAGCTTCGCAATTGCGAAGCTCGCAAATGCGAACCTGTCACATTTCGGCTGCCTTCGCAAATTCAAATAATTTGTTCGCAATTGCAAACATCAAACTATCGCAAATGCGACACTAACCTCACAAATGCGAGAGTCCCTAGTCCCATCCCATGCTCACAATTGCGATGTTTCTTCGCAAATGCGAAGCTCGCATTTGCGAGCCAGACCTCGCAATTGCGAGATATGCAGACGTGAAGCACACCAGCTAATTTTCCTAAGTTCATTTCACTCTGTAGCCCACCGGAAACACACCTGATCCCTCGGGGCTCCAAACCAAACATGCACACTAGTCTAAAAACATTATACAAACTTGCTCGTGCGGTCAAATCACCAAAATAACCCCTAGAACTACAAATTTAGCACCAAATCACATGAAATTCCCAAGAAGACTTTTAAATTCCTATTTTCACAATCGAACGTCCGAATCACGTCAAATCAATTCCGTTTTCACCAAATTTCACAGATAAGGTATAAATATTATTTTGGACCTGTATCGGGCTCCGGAACGAAAATACAGACCGATACCAACAAGATCAAACATTAATCAAATTCTTAAAATCATTAGATTTTCAGTCTTCCAATTTTTAACAAAAATTCACATCTCGAGCTAGGGACCTCGGAATTCGATTCCTGACATACGCCCAGGTCCCATATTTTACTACAGACTCACTGGGACCATCAAAACATGAGTACATGTCCGTTTACCCAAAACATTGACTCAAGTAACTAAAGTCAACTTTTAAGGCAACTTGTATAAAGCCCTAAAAAGACAACCATTTCAGTTCAAATTTTCACGCAGAAATCATAGATTAACGCATCAAGTTTTTCTTTGGAAAAGGTTAATTTCTCTTCCAAAACATTTTTTTTTATTTTTATTTTCAATCAATAATGTCTCAGTTTTCATTTCACTGTGGAATTTACGAATTCCCTTTTTTGGACTCACTTTTTTGTGGTCTTAGAAATTGCAGAGAGCGAGCCAATTAAAGTCAAGATTTTGCGTATCCTTTTGTGATTATTTCACTTATTTGTAATGTTTAAATGAAAGACTACGAAATATATATGTTGATTCCATAGGAGCAGATAACAAGTGCAGTGAATTATAGCAGCTGTTACTGAATCATTTCTGATATGCAAACACTTTTTTTGGCTAAATATGTAATTAATGATTGGATTTGACTTATCTTGTGAACTTGGGATTTTAATATTATTAATTTCTGAATCTTTTGGAGAACGTGCAGTCATAGAACTGCAAAGAGATTACAAAGAAGCATTTTTACTAGTCTTTTGGTTTTTTGCTCTGAAAATGTCACGACCCATTTCTCTCTCCGTAAGATGTCGTAACGGCAACTAGTCGTTACGACTAGGTAAACCTAATAATTTTGAAATAATAGAAATAAAGAAATTATTATCAACTAAACTTCAATAAATATTATATACTGATAAAAAGGCCGCTCGACATATACAAGAACACCAGCGCTCGAATATAAACAGTATTCCCCAAAACCCAGTAGTCACGAGTCACAAGCTCTACAAAATTTGTCTAACTATTTTCTATAGAAAATAAAGAAGGAAAACAACATAAGGGATAGAGGGGGACTCCGAAGATCTGCGGACGCAGGCAGATGTACCTTGAAGTCTCCAGTAAGCTGCAGCGACTGCACTAACGATTAGGCGGGTAAAATGTACCTGGATCTGCACACGAAAAACATGTGCAGGAAATGGCGTGAGTACACCACAATGGTACCCAGTAAGTGCCAAGCCTAACCTTGGTCGAGTAGTGACGAGGTCAGGTCAGGGCCCTACCGGAGCATATATATATATATATATATATATATATATATATATATATATATATAATAAGGCAAGCAAAATGAAATATCGTAGTAATAAAGACTGAAATGTAACAGGGAAGAAATCATGGAAAAACAACAGCTCAGTAAACATCAATACAACAGGGGATCTCCCAAGATACTGTCTCGTAGTCCCAAACGTAAATGTGCAGGGGGGTCTCCCGGAATACCGTTCCGTAATCCCAAAGTAAATATGCAGGACATGGAGATCTTCCGGAATACCGTTTCGTAGTCCCAAAGTGAATATGTAGTCAAACAATGGAATTCAATAGTTATTGTACGAAGTTGTCACGACCCAAAATCTCACCACAGGCGTCGTGATGGCACTTAGTCTCTAAGACTAGGTAAGCTGATCTTAATTACAATTCAAGCCTTTTTTTTTTTTGGAATAGACTTTATTACAAGAAATAGAAATAGAAATAAGTGTCAAAACTAACAGCGAAAATAACCAAATAACCTCCCAAGACTAGTAATTCTAAGTCACGAACTCTAACTGAATACATGGAATGATCTTGAGGATCGAATATACAATATTGTTCGAAAATAAGATAACAGTACAATAAAAATGGAAAGATTCCAAGGAACTACAACGACCAAACAGCTCTACCTTGAATCCTTGCGATCCCAGTTTAGATCTGTTTGAATCCGATATCTCCAATACCTGGCTCTCCACAAAATTGTGCAGAAGTGTAGTATGAGCACACTTGTGACGACTCGACAGGTCGTTTTGAATATCTGCACCTCACCCGGTATTTTGAGGGTTCAAGTAAGTCCGTGTTATGTTATGAGACTTTTTGTGTTTGGACTTGGTCCCGAGGGGCTCGGGTGAGTTTCGGATAGGTTTGGGTTGTGTTGCGCTCGTTTTTTTTAATGTTTCGACGTTATTTCTTCAAGCATAAGTGGTAATATATTAAGAAAATTAGCTTCAATTTCTGCTTTTATTGAAGCACTAGATCTGTATCGTAAGTACGGAACCACAGAAAAAAGAATCGTCAAATTTGGACATCGTATGAGGAGTTTATGGTCATTTTACTAAGAATTGGGTTGCCAGATTTTTCAGATTAATTACGAAATTGACACTGACTTCGTATTTAAAAATCTGCAGTATTTCCAAATATTGAAACCAGCATATCTCCTTCAATATAAGGTCAAATGGAGTGATTCAAGAGCCTAACTTGACTAATATTTCACAAGGAATCCATTGAAGCAATTAAAAAATAGTTTTGAGATCATTTGGCACAAGAAACGAGGCAAAATAATATTAAAACGAGGGTTTTATTCATTTATCATATTTTGAGTTGATGAATTTTAAAGAGGAAATCGGGGGTTTTGGCCTAAAGTTTCATAATATGAATTTTTGAGTTTTGAACATCGATTTAGAGTTGGAATTGAGTGAAACTAGTATGCTTGGACTCGTAATTGAATGGGTTGTCGGATTTTGTGAGTTTTGTCGGGTTATGAGGCGTGGGCCCGAGTGTGATTTTTGGACGGATTTGGGATTTGATTTAGGAATCAATATTTATCATTTGGAATTGTTTCCTTGGGCTTTATTTGATGTATTTGAGTTGCTTTTGGCTATTTTTGAGACATTCAGAGGTCACTATGCGCGTGATGGCATTTTTTGAGCATCGCTTGGCTTGCTTGGTATTGTAATTGACTTGTTCGAGGTATGTTTTTTGCTTAACTTTGTTGAGGGAATTTTTCCTCTTATTAGTCATTGTTTGTTACCCGCGGGGGTGGTACATATATGAGGTGACGAGCGTATATATATGTGCCAGGGTTAATCATGCTTGGGGGTGGATTATGTTACATTTATGCTTGTAGAATTCATGACATCTTACTTCATGCCTCACTTGAAATCTAGATATTAAGAACCTATTATTAAATGTTAGACTCGATACTTAGCCTATTATAACTTGATCAAATTTGATGGAACTCTGAGAATACATTGATGTGTCTAATTCGGCCATCTCTATGCATAATCATTAATACATTGTTATGGCTGATATTTTGAGATGCTAAATTCCATACTTGTACTGTTGATAAATTGTGGGATTTGTGGAAGTACTTGAATTCTGTGTTCCTTGAGGGTTCATTGTATCATTGTTGGCTTGGAAATCAGTGATTGAGAATTTATTTGGAATATTCGTTAGGACACTCTCCTCATTGTTATTTATACCTCCTGCCTTTCTATTTTATTGATATTCATATGCTTGGTAAGGAAGAGTGTAAAGCACGAAGGATGATGATGTGCCATTTTATATTCATTATCATGTGAGGAAGAGTATAAAGCACGAAGGGTGATGCGGTGCCATTTTATATTCATTATCATGTGAGGAAGAGTGTAAAGCACGAAGGGTAATGCCGTGCCATTTTATATTCATTATCATGTGAGGAAAAGTGTAAATCAAGAAGGATGATGTTGTGCCATTTTATATTCATTATCATGGGAGGAAGAGTGTAAACCGCGAAAGGTGATGCCATGTCATTTCATATACATTATCATGTAAGAGAAGAGTGTAAAGAACGAAGAGTTATACCGTGCCATATCATGTGACATTAAAAGCACGAAGGGTGATGCCGTGCCATTTCATTTATATTGTTATGCTTTTAATATTGTGAGGTCATGGCATGATGGTTTTTTCCGTGCAAGTGAGGATGAGGGACATGAATTATGATGTGATATTTGTTTTCCGTGTATATATTTCTACCTTTACCTTGAGTTGTTATTGTCGAAATTATATATTTTGTGTGATATGTTGTTATTGTCCCGTACTTGACCTCTATCTCAATTGTTGTTGAGTTGTCCATGTCTTTTACTTGCTTAACATGTTTATGCTATGCCTATATCCTGCTTTTAAAATTATACTCATGTCATACATATTCTGTCACACTCTAGTTTAAGCATTACGCCATGCTAGTTAATTGACGTTGATATCCCTTACTTTCCAATTGTTGTTATTACTCACGTGCTTTCCATTTAGTTCTTTACTGTTGCCCACATGTATATCCTTGTCCATTGTTGTTACTCGCGTATTTCCTACTTTGTAATTCTTGTTATCGTGTTTCTGTCATATGGTTGGTTCTGTTATACGTACATTTGGAAGGATGAGCTGAACGCACGAAGGGTGTTGATGTGCTAATTGATTTTTTACATAAATTTATTTATATATGGTGAGGATGAGATAGAAGCACGAGGGTTGTTACCTTGCCATATAACTTGATATCTTGGATACACTTCTTATACAACAAAATATTGTAAATCTTCTACTATAATTCCTACTAGTAATTGTTGACTGTCTCACAGAGTTGTATTTGGTACTTTTGTCTATTATGTTTTGAACTGCCTATACAGTTTGTCTAATGTACATGTAACAACAAATAGCATCTTTCAATGAAAAGCCTCGTCACTACTTCGACGAGGTTAGACAAAATACTTACTAGTACATGGGGTCGGTTGTACTGATACTGCATTTCTGTACATTGCGTGCAGATTTTGAAGCGGAGGTACTGGTGATGTCGGATGCTAATTCAGAAGATGTTCGTGCGTCTGTATATAGATGCGACTTGTCCATGGTAGCTTAGGTTATTGCTAATCTATTTATGTAACCTTCAAGAAGAATGTGTATTTATTTGTATCAGTTTTGAAATTCCAAATCTTAGAAGCTCGTGATTCGTACTACCAGGTCTTGGGTAAATTTGTAAATGTTCAGTTAATTCTTTACTATTTTCCTATAATCTCTTTTAGATTGTATTTTCTGTTAGTTGGCTTACCTAGCAGATCGACTTAGGTTCCATCACAACTAGTGGTTTTTGGGTCGTGACAACACCACAGTCGGTACCCAATAAGTATCAAGACTAACCTCGGTGGAGTAGTGATGAGATACAGTCAAAACACTCTCTAGTCTAATAACCAGTGCAAGATAGCATACGAAAATAATAGAAAACAAATGACAATGATGGAAACAATAATCTGTAACGATCCGACCTGCTGTTTTGAGCTATAGCGCATCGTTCAGCATTTTAGGGCCATGAGCAGCTCCGTTTCAGGTGTTATAACTTGTAGGCGTGGTCGGAACTGAATTTCGGGAAGTTTAGAGTTGATTTGGAAAGAAAATTCTTATTTCAAAAGCCATAAGTTGGGGAAATGGACTAAGATTGGAATTTTTAGTAAACAACCTCAGAATCAGGATTTAAGGTTCCTGCAGGTTCGTATGATGATTTCGGACTTGGGCGTTTGTCCGGATCGGGTTTTGGATAACCCGGAAGCGTTTCGGCATATATTGTGGAACTCAGAATTTCTGAAGGAATTTCCTAAGTTTGGCTTGTAGTGCATTTCAGTGATATTGATGTTCGTTTGGATTCTGAGACTGGGAATAGCTTTGTATGGTGATTCTAGAGTCGGAAGCGCGATCAGGAGTGAATTCGGATGCTCGGAGGTCATTTTGAAGTCATTTGGCTAAAGATAGAAATTTGAAGGTTTTCGAGAAATCCGACCGGCAGTGGAAATTTTGATATCCGGGTTGAAATGCGATTCCAGAAGTTGGAAGCAGGTCTGTAATGTCAAATATGACTTGTGTGCAAAATTTGAGGTCAATCGGACGTGATTTGATAGGTTTCGGCATCGGATGTAGAAGTTGGAAATTTCTAAGTTCATAAAGTTGGGATTTGGGTGGGATTCGTGGTTTCGATATTGTTTGATGTGATTTGAGGCCTCAATCAAATCTGGATTATGTTTTGGAACAGGTTGGTATAATTGGACAGGGTCTCGGGGGCCTCGGGTGGATTCCGGGTGGTTAACGGATAAATATTTGGAGTTGAGAAAAGCTAAAGTTGCTAGTGTCTGGTGCGACCGGACCTGCGATGCTTTGGCCGCAGGTGCGGAGCCGCACGTGTGCACAATGGGGCACAGGTGCGATTTTGTGATGGATCTGAGGAAGTCGCAGGTGCGGGAGAGTGGTCGCACCTGCAGGAGCGCAGGTGCAGAGGTAGGATCGCAGGTGAGGAAATGAGGCTGGGTAGAATGTTTTAAAACCGATATTGTTTGCCATTTCTCTCATTTTTCTCATGGCTTAGGCGATTTTAGGAGGGCTTCAAGAAGGGAAATTCATCATCAATGTCAAGGTAAGTAATTTCTTCATGTTTTTAAGTTAAATACAAGTTATATGCATGGGATTATACATGAGGACTTGTAGGAAAATTTGGGAAAAATCTTAAAGAAACCTAGAATTTGTATTTGGATTTTAACCACGAAATTGAGCATGGAATTTAGAGTAAATTGTATATTTGAGTTAATAAGGCTATGGGTAGAATATATCTTTGAGAAATTTCGAATTCCGGGCACGTGGGCCTGAGGGCATTTCTGTCAATTCATCGAGCGGAGTTGGGAAAGTATATAATTTGAAATTGTTGCAAGTATTAGGATGAATTTCATTGCTTTGCCCATTATTTGGTAGTTTTGGGGCGTTGTGCATCCATTGGAGTCGTCGGAAGGGCTTGGAAGTCGGTTATGGGACTTCGGAGCGAGGTAAGTCTACTTTCTAACTTCGTGAGGGGAAATTGTCCCCCTAGGTGAACTAATTAAGTATGTGTTACTATCTGCGGGGGCTACGTATGCACGAGGTGATGGGAGTCCGTGCGTAGCTACTATTATGCCATGTCCGGGTAGCCTAGAACCTACTAGCATGCCTTACCTGTTGTACATGTGATCTTGTCTGTAATATTAGACTACTAATATAATCGAAATTGTAATTGAATGACTAAGGAAGATTAGAGTTTATTTTCTTCATCATCTAAAAAGTGAATTGATTTCCTTCGCGGGCAATTTTATTTTCGGATAAGGTTATATTATTAAACATTATAAAAACTTGGCAAGTGAATTTTGAAAAAAAGATTTAAACGTTATTTCGTGTTTTTTAAAAGAGAAACCTGTCATTTACTTGAGTATTTGTTTCCCCGACGTAGTCGGGGCGGACTGTTGATTGTGCATGACTGCATGTGACCGCTTCGCAATTTATATTCCGCGAGCAGAGTTTTATTTCCCCCACTTTCATGGGAGCGGGTCGTACGCCACGGCGAGATTGAAAGAAATATTATGGTTCGGGTCGTTCGACCCTCGGCAGTGCACATAGATGATTATTATGATGGCTCAGGCCGGTTGTCCTTATCCCGTATGCGCATGTTGAATTGTTAAATATTTTCATGGTTTTTAAAGTGATAAGATATTTGGGGAAAAATAAAGAAGTAATTGTTTAGTTAAGATATTTGGGGAAAAACAAAGAAGAAATTTGTTTATTTAAGACATTTGGGGAAAATGAGGAAGTAGTAACTGTTTATTTACTTCTAGTATTTATTTGGATTTCAGTGCCTTATATATGTTTTCTGCTTTATTACCTTTACATGCCTACCGTGTTCATCATATGATGTTAAATTAATTTGTTGGACCTTAGTGAGTGTCTAATTCGACCTCTTGTCACTACCTCTCTAAGGTTAGGCGGGCGACTTACTGAGTACACGTTATTTTTGTACTCTTACTACACTTGCTGATTGCACAGGTACTTCCATAGGACATAATGGTGTCCGCCTCCATCACGACCTTAGGGATTTTGGGTCGTGAAATAATCAACCAGTGATATAAACAGCAGAGCAACAAGAACACCATAAATATTGCTCAACAAATAATGAATACAAGTGCAACCAATTAATCAAGTCCTTCAAATATAAATCTTTCACCTATAAGTTTTTCAAGTAATAATATTTGGAATATAATCCTTTCCCATGAATATATTTCAAATATAGTTCCTTCAAATAACCACCTTTCAAATATAATTCTTTCGAATAAATATCTTCCAAATATAATTCTTCCATATGAGTATCTTTCGAATATAACCCTTTCAAATAAATATCTTCCGAATATAATTTTTTCAAATAAATATCTTCCGAATATAATTCTTTCAAATAATATGTTTCGAATATAATTCTTTCAAATAAAAATCACCCTGTAACACCTCATTTCATAATCATAAAATACGGGCCTCAGCCCATTTTCATATTTCCACGGCACCTCATGTCAATATTTCTATCACAACCGCATGGACTACTCACGTGCCAATATCATTTTCATTATATGACCACGGCACCTCGTGCCCATATTTCATATCATAATTGTACGGACAATTCACATATTAATAATAAATTCATCATTAATCCCCGGCACCTCGTGCCCATATCATAATCCCGGCAATATCCACAGACTCATAATTTCAACATACATCTGACTATTATCAAATTTACTGGATTTATAAAATAATTTGCACAATATATAAAAGAAATCACCAGTAAATCCCAACATCACATAAAAATCACCAACACAATATCCCCACATCACCACATATCATCCCTGACAATAGCCACCCTCGTCTCTCCTATAGCCACACTTATCACTCCTATAATAGCCACCCTTATCGCTCTTATATTAGCCTCACTTATCTCTCCGTTATATAGCCACCCTTATTGCTCCGCCCAGACAATATCCCAACACATAACCACATTGAAATTCCACCCTTATACCCATATAATATCAACAGTGGGATGCCGCCCTTATCCGCCGTATAACAGTAACTCAAATCACATAACAGTTTACACGGATATTATCACGACAACACAGAATAACAACTCATATTATAAATTGCCTATAGGCCACAACTAATTCCAAGATACAACAAAATCAATAAATTTCACAGCAAATAGCCCATGGCTCCACACAAAGTACATTAAACCTCGATAACAACAACAAAGATGGAAAGTTAACTCTGCATAAGAAGTCACCTTCTTTAATTCAAATTTTTGATAAACATATTAACACCTCAATTTAAAACTAATCAATTAATTATTTGTGTATGGAAAATAAATAATATAATTATTTTCAAGAAATATCAAATCAACAAACATACGGAATTCACATGAAAATCCAAATGGAAATTTACACCAAATTATCATATAAGTACAAACTCGACAAACAAAGAAAGAGACATGACAAATCAAGGATTTACTAAGTTCCAATTATTTTTCACTTTAGTACGTAAGGGTTTCTATTATCATATAAGTAAAAACTCGACAAACAAAGAACGAGGCATGAAAGATCAAGGATTTACTAAGTACCAATTATTTTTCACTCTAGTACGTAAGGGTGTCTATGAATTTTAACCGATATAATTTGCACATATAAACCAAGTACGTACTCTTCACCTCGCGTACATGGTTTCCATTCATACAATTTCTACTTAAAACTCAATTCCTAAAGGGTAATTCCCCCACTCAAAGTTAGGCAAGATACTTACCTTATTGAAGTTAGGCCGATATTCCAAAATCGCCTTCTTGCTTGAATCGACATCCGGATAGCTCCAATCTATCCAAGTTAATTTTATAACTTCATTAAAATTCATCGTAAATAATTCCGAATAATAAAACGTCGACTTAAAATTTTATTCTAAAAAGTCAACCAAAAGTCAACGCAGGACCCGCCTCTCGGAACCCGACATAATTTTTACAAAATCCTAACACCCATTCTGATACGAGTTTAATCATACCTGTTGATACTCAATTTTTCCCTCATATATTTTTAAAATACATATATACCTTCAAAATAGTGCATGAACATCATCAAGTATTTTTCATAATTTTTAAAGGTTTTTAATCAATTTATTCATGTATTTTATTATATAAATAATTATTAATTGCACTTCAAATAATATTTATGATGATTTACCATTTAAAATTCATCATTTATACCCATATTAATTTTTAAATATTTTTGATGTATTTATCATAATTATATTTGCATCCTTTGGCTAAATTTGCATATTTTGCAATAATAGAATATATATATATATATATATATATATATATATATATATATATATATATATATATATATATATATATATATATATATATATATATATATATATATATATATATATGCATAATTACGCTATTTCTATAGAAAATGACTTTTTTATATTTTTATAATGTTAAGTAATTATTTTAAATTATTTTTTATGCACAAGTGATAATAAATTATTTATTTGTTAAATTAGGTATTTAAAATATAGCGCCCTAAAACCCCAATTTTGGACCTATACACTACCCAATTACCCCAGCCTAATTGCCTATATATTAGCCCAATTCACCAGCCCAAGATTAATTAACCCAGACCCATTAACCCAATCCCATACCCATTTATTACAACCCGCCCGACCTAATTTTAAATCTCAGTCGTTGATCTCTCGAGATCAACAGCCCATAACCCTTTCCCCCTTTTTAACTTACCCAAATCCATAACCCTAATTCATTTCACCCAGCCCGCCGTCACTATACACTCTCTCATCTTCCTCCCCCTCTCCTTTCAAAACCCTAGCATCGTTACTCAAAACCTCTCTGATTCTAAACCCAAAATGGAATCAATCCATGATTCCTTACCTTATTTGATCCCCCATACTTACTTGCTACCCATTTTTGTGTTACCTAATAGCTTGCCTAAAATAGCAAGCAGATCCTCTAAAGATCGAACCAAAGCTGGTTCAAATATTTAACCTACTGTTGTTTCCGTCTGTGTTCACCACATTTTCTTGTAAGTACGAATATTTTTGTATCTCTTGAGGATTCTTACTTAACCTTAAAATTAGGGTTTTAGATATAAATTGAACCGAATCTGGTTAGATTCTGGTTTTCTCTTTGAACAATCTCTTGTTTACATTCATTGTATGTGATTCGATACTTTATTTTCTGACCGATTTTGTGAAGGTTTACCTAAAAATTAGGGTTTGAGACTTTTACTGATCTACTTATACTCTTTCTTTTCTCGTATGGGACTGATATTTTCCTTATTCTTTTCAATCTACCATGTTTCCATTATTTCTTTACCTTATTTACCTAGAAACTGCCTGTTAATTGATATTTTCCTTATTCTAAGTGTTACTCGCCCTATTACACGCTAGTATGCCTTATTAATTGACTGAACTCTGTATTATTTGTCCTTAAACTAGACTTCAATTGGTTCTGTGATTGATTTCCTTCCTTGCTTATGTGTGTTTAATTACTCCCCTTATTTGTTCACCTAATTGAACACTATTTAAAACATTTCCCCTTTCCCTTTTGGACGGACGAGAACTCTCAATACTCTCACTAAAACTTAGCTTTTTACTCTGCTTCTGTGCTCGTTTGTTTCTGGTCTTGTTCGGTTGAAAGCCAAGGCCAAGTGATTTTGGACTTAACTACTGTGGTGTATTTTCTTGCTTTCCTGCCTAACTGGTAAGACATTTTCCCTTAACACTCTATTCTCCATGTTTCATTATATGTGTTGCTCGACCAACATGTTTAAATTTTGAGTATGATTATGCCCATTTATATGATTCTATGATTTCATCTATTCCCATAAGTGACATTGTTAATTGGTTATACTTTGAATAATATGAATCCTCCTAAAAGCTAGCTTAATGTTTAACTTATCTCATGCACATTGTTTGCTAATCCCGCACCTATTCTGAACTTTTCACTCTTAAGATACTACCAGCATGAAATAAGTCAATTAATCCTAGCGTGGCAGGTTTGTATTTGTGCCCTGCAGACTTGTTTTCTAACATGTTTTGCACCCTTCTGGATTCATGTGATAATTTGACTGATTGCCTTAACACTTTCCCTAAATGCTTCTGTGATTAAACAAGGTTGTCCTAAATACTAGCATGAACATTTAGCTTAACCAGATTTCAACTTATTTGAACTGTGTGTTTGAGCATGAACCTTGCTTGTTTTCTTGGTACAATTCTACTTACAAGTTTTGTGTCTTAAACTTTGTTTTTTTTTTCTTCTGAAATCAAGACAGTTTTAAATATGTCTCTCCCTATTTTATATGTTGTTACTCTTTTAAAAACTTCCACAAGGTCCCTTAGGTTCTATACTCAACCACCCCAGTGTGAGCACTGCTCAAGGTCCATGTGAGACTCCTGTGAACTTCGACACACTGGGAACTGGTTCCTAATCTCTTTTGAATCATCTCTAAATATTTGGTTCTAGTGTGAGCATTACCCTGGGTCCCTGAGTTCCTTGGGAACTTTGACACATTGGAAACCTGGTTATATATGTACTACGGGTGATTCACTCATATTTGGCTATGTTATACCTATGAAATGAGCCTCAAAGTTGATTGGTTTGAAGGCTTGGTTCCCAGGTTTATTTGGGCCTAATGAAGGCTCCCTATAGTGTATCATATTGCTATTATGTAATTCATTCATTATCTGGTCTGTAATAACTTTGTAATAAACAGATTTTAGGGTATTTAGTAAAATCGGGGGGATTTCTTGTCGGGCCCCCTTTTTCTCGCGAAATCGGGTTTCGACATTTTTGGGACAACTCCTTTTGAGAGGGTAATGAATTGGAATTGAGAGAGTGTCCATCTAAAGGATTAAGGTGCGTTAGGGCACCTAGAGCAGATAACTCACATTACCAGTTTACATCACCAGAGGTCGGGTAAGGGCTCAAATTACCTCGAGAGGAAGGTGTTAGGCACCCCTCGAGGTCCACAACGGTAGGTCCCGACCGAACTTACATTAAGCGAATTAGTCTAAGGAAAAGAAAGAAATTTGGAAAAATAAAATACTCGATTTATTTTAGAACAGGAATGGAGGGGGAGGGGGGGGTCCTAAGTTTTTTAGCCTAGAGGATCACCCCGTGCAATACTTTGTAGCTCCCTCAAGTCGGGGTGCCACTCATAGTATTTAGCGCACGGACTATCATCTCCTACTACCCGATTACTATCTTTAAGTTGTTACTTAAGAGTTCTAGTCGATTCTAGTTCGTTTCCTATGCGTGCACTACCCATCGCTTACCTATGGCCCTGGAGGTATTAGGACCTCTATTTGGGATAGTTCTAGACCCAGCCTATGTTGCTCAAAAATGTAAAAGTCTAGGCGACAAGAAAAAACAATTAGGACTTTCAGATAGCAAGCAAATATGGGATCATATTGACCTCCACACATAAACAACAAAATATGCAATTGATTGTCATGCTTAATTTAAAGTCTTATAGGCAAGATATCTATGTGACAAATAAGCAAGTAGTGATTTATAGAAGCAGTTTCATTAAGGCGAATGTCAAGACCTATTTTTTACATACTGATTTTATTCAGTAATATCTGGGCCTTTCAGGTTGTAAGGAATCACAGTTTGGAATCCAGAATTGTTATTAAGACCTATAGGCATGTTGTCTAAGTGATTGACAGTGGCGATTGTATTCAGAACCAATTAGTATAATCATATAGGCATGATATCTACGAGTGTGCTGGTTATTAGACTATGGACATGACTTCTGAGCGTAGAACTGATTTTAGCTTTATAGACATGTTTCATAGCTTTGTATTTCCTTTTGACCCTATAGGCATGCTTTCTAATTATGGTACTGACTTTAAGTCCTATAGGCTTGATTTTTAGGTTTGAAACTGGTTTCAGTCCTATAGGCATGATATCTATTATTGAATTAATTTAACCCTGTAGGCATGGTATCTATGGAGTAGTAAAACGGCAGAAATTGTACATATTACCAGAAAAACAATTAAATCAAACATTGAGGTCCTATAGGTATGATTGCTAACATATGTTTGTTGGAAAAGTTCCCAAGTGCCTCAGGGACCCAGGGCAATGCTCACACCAAAACCATATATTCAGAAGATGATTCACAAGAGATTGGTAACCAGTTCCCAGTGTGTCAGGGTTCACAGGAGTCTCACATGGACCCTGAGCAGTGCTCACACTGGGGTGGTTGAGAACCTAAGGGAATAAGATCAAATTTTTAAGAGAGTGACAACAAAAGGAGGTAGGGACAGACTTTAAAACAGTGTTGAGTTCAGAAGAAACAAAGTTCAGAACACAGAATTGTATTCAGCAAAACAAGGAAGGTATGTAAAGTACATAGTTTCAAAGAAACCTAATTATACGAAGTGAGAATGCTGACATTTAGGACAACCATTGCTTAATCACATAAACAATTTAGGCAAAACAGTCAGATTATCACATGACATGTTAGCAAACAAATTGACAGGGCTCATGAATTAAGTAACAATACATATCTGCAAAGTTAGGATAAGTTAACTAATTGCATGGTGATAGTATCTTAAGGAATGAAAAGTTCAGAACAGGTGTAGGATTAACAAACAGTGTGCATGGACAAGTTTAAACATTAAGCAAGCTTTTAAGAGGATTCTATTATTTAAAATAACTAATCTTAAATTAATAGTATTAACTATAGGATTAGACAAAGTCATAGAAGCATAAGGGCAGAATCATACTCGGAATTTAAACATGCTGGTAGAGCAACACATATTATGAAAAACATGGAGAATAAAGTGACAAGGGATTAGGGCTTACCAGTTAAGCAGGAAAGTAAGTAACCACAACAGTAAGTCCAGAATCAAATGGACATGGATTTCAGTCGGCCAAGAGCAGAAACAATGAGCAAAGAGAATTAGAGTAAAGAATCTAAATTTCAATGAGAGTATTAGAGTTCGAGTTTGTCCTAAAGGGGAGAGGGGAAAGGGTTTAAATAGTGTTCAATTAGAGAGACAAATAAGGGAAGTAATCAAACACATATAGGTAAGGAAAGAAATTAATCATAAAATCAATTAAAGTCAAAGTTCAGTCAATTAACAAGTCATAACATCGTGTAATCAGACTAGTAACATTTAAAATAAGGAAAATATCAATTAACAGTCAATTTCAAGGAAAATAAGGTAAGAAAATAAAGGAAACACGGTATATTTAGCAGAAGTAAGGAATGTTTTAATCATATACGAAAAAGGAAAATATTTAAAATCAGTAAGGAAGGAAAGATTTAAACTCTAATTTTTAGGTAAAACACATAAATCAGCATAAATAAAAAGACAAAGATTCGCATGCTTCATAGAATGAACATAGCTAGAAATATACTCAAAGAACACATAATCAAACCAGATCTGGTCCCAAAATAAAAGGTCTGAAAACCTATGTCACGACCCTAAATCTAAGCCAGTCGTGATGGCGCCTATCGTGGAACTAGGCCAGCCAAAACTACACTCAAATCATAATAAGCTTCCATTACATCATTACTACACTGATAACCCATAAAGGTTTCCTTTAAACATTTATAAAACAGTTAAAGCTATACTGAATATTAAATACAATCCCCGAGATCCCGGAGTCACTGGTCATGAGCATCTACATAAAATATACAACTCAAAAGAAAATAAATTCTATAATAGTAAGCAGGAGAGAGAGCAAGATTGCGGACGCATGCAGCTACCTCGCAAACCTCTGAGAATCTCCGGAACAGATAGACAGCTCACCTTGCCCTAACACCTGGATCTGCACACAAGGTGCAGGGAGTAATGTGACTACACCAACTCAGTAACAATGAAAATAAATCAGGTCTGAGCAGCAATAAACACATAAAATCAATTCATCAATTCACAATAAGCACAGCCTTTCTTTCCAACTATAAGTTAAATCATCACGCTTAAAAGCCAATTTCAGTAAAAAATCATTTGGAAATATACTTGCCAATAGTTTCAACATAACTTTCAAGAAGTTTAGTGTAAAAATGCTGAAAATCATAAAAAGGCCCCTCGGGCAAAACATATTTCATAAGTTCAGAGTGAAAGTGGTAAAATCATAAGTAGCCCCTCGGGCAAAAACATGTATCATAATCAGCGCCTCGGGCATGCCTCAGAGTCACTCATAATCAGCCCCTCGGGCATACCTCACAATCACTCATAATCAGCCCCTCGGGCATACCTCACAGTCACTCATGCCTCCCAATCACTCATCACCCGGCACTCGGTGCGCTCACTGGGGGAGTGTGCAGACTCCGGAGGGGCTCCCTCAGCCCAAGCGCTAATATCAAGTCACCTCGTGGCGTATCATATCCTCACAAATCAGGCCCTCGGCCTCACTCAGTCAGAACCTCTCAAAAGCCCATCCGGCGTATCAGTAAAACGAGGTACTCGACCCAAAACATCATTTTTTTTATCTCAAAGTAGTGTAAATCAGGCTGAGTTTCGAAAACAGTAAGCACAATGTGACTGAGTGAATCATCAATAAACAGTGAGGAAAATAACAGTAAAAATCCCCCAAGGGGTCTAAACAGATTCGGCACGAGGCCCCAAACACGGCTTATAGCCCAAATATTGCAACAATCTTTAGAACATAATT
>ML438648.1:0-28266 GCA_005239525.1 Nicotiana knightiana | reverse complement strand
GTGGTATGAGCATTAAATGGAAGTGACAAACGACGCCTATGGTGCAGAGAAGGATACAATGATTCAAGGAAAAGAGGCGGCAAAATATTCCCGCCATAAATGAATATCCACTTACCAAATATTAATTGTTAAATATATGGTAAGTGGCGGGACTATCTGTATTGGTAAAAAAGAGTTTCACATGTAAGCTAGCTTTTGACAACTCAACCAGTTATGTGGACACAGGAAAATGTGACAACTGGATGTGATTCTTTGAAGAGATACGGTACAAAGAGGCACGATTCAGTAAACCCACGAACTTATCAGCCACGGGAAACTCAACTTGATCAAAACGGGAGAGAGGCACGGTCAGAATGAATCTAGACAAAGCTACAGGCAGATTCAAGGACCCACAATTGATTACTCAAACGTTATGTAACCGAACCCCAATTATCGTTATCCTTTGTAAAGCCTCATTAATGTTATAATTAGTCATTAACGAGTAACCATAGCAAGAGTCGTACGTTGTAAGAATCTCCTATATAAGGGAGGGGAATACAGCTTGTAAAGGCATCTGATTCTCGAATACAATTAACTTCAATTTTTATTTTTGCAATACTGTCTATTATTCATTTTTCTTCACTACCTTGATTATTAGTAACCCGTATTCATATTAAAAATAAGCTTTAGTCAAAGGGTCTAATTCTTTGGTTAAACAAGACTAAGTTAGGATTTAATTTAATTTACTTAGGATTTAAACAATCAAGGAAAAAAGAAAGAAAGAAAGGAAAGGAATTGCTTAGTTTTATTCTGAATTTGGGCGAAAGTAATTTTTGTTGGCCCAATTGCCCACAAACCCCACATTGCCCAGCCCAATCTCCACAAATCCAATCCGGTATAGCCCCCTAACACCTCAAACAATGCCATTTTAGTAACATGTAATCCTGGATGTTCATTTGATCTAATCATATGGCCAGGAACTAAGCTCCCCCTCCCCTTAAATATGTCTGAATAGCCCCCTAAACCCTTAGAGATAAACACACTTCCATCTCCTCACGCTCCTCCTTCTCTCTCTAGCGAATGCTAACCGCCCTAAAATCCACACTGGCATTCACTACCCTAATCACCCCCAAATCTTTACCCTGCACTCCCCATTCCCTCCTAATCCCTAATCCCCTATCAATTTCCCTAGAAACCTCCCCAAAATCTGTGATTTCCGGATCCAAGAACCCTAGAAAACCTAGTTCCCCCTCTTTCAAATCTTGAAGTTTTCAGAATACGATTCGAGTTGAAACTCGCGTTAATTGATTGTTCTCAACCAGAACAATCGATTGACATTACTTTCGGCTCATTTCAAAAGTATTCGGATTTAGTGTTGACTAAACATTTGATAGAAAGGCCTTCTTGTTGTGTTTTAGGTAATAATCTGTCCTTTTGATGTTTCATTTTCTTTGGTTTTCACGAGTTTTGATATGTTTTTTTACTTGCCAGCATGTTAGGATTTGATGTCATATTATTCTGTGTTTGCATAATTTAATTAATAGTTTAATTGCATGACTTTGATTAGTTAATTTCTTTAGGTTAATCGCCTAAATTTTGTTAGGCTGTAAGTATGTTGTGTTTGAATAACATAATTCTTTCCTCATTCTTGGTTCTTCTATTCCTTTAATTAATGCATCTCAGCATGTTCTTGTTTTTTTGTTTAATTAGACTAGTCTTGTTATTTTTCGTACATTGGTATTTAGGTCTAAAAAGAGGGGGTTGGCAGAGATAGAAAAGTAAGGAAATCTTCTGCTAAGCTGTTAAGAATTGTTAGCAGGTATTAGAAGGGATTAAAGTACAATTAGATAAACCTTGGGGTTGTTTAACCAAAGATTTAGATCCTTTGACCAAAGCTATTTCTAGGATGAACATGGGTTACTGATAATCAAGGAAATAATATTAAATAAAGAGAAACGAGTAGTATACAATATTGCAGAAGTATAGAAAAGCAAAGTAGATTATATTCGAAAATCAGATGATCCTTTACAAGCTGTATTCCCGTCCCTTATATAGGAGATTCCTTGATATAACGTACAACTCTTGCTATGATTGCCCATTAATGACTAATTATGACATTAATAAGGCGTTACAAAGGATAACGGTAATTGGGGTACGGTTACATAACATACGAGTAATCAATTGTGGGTCCTTGAATCTGCCCATAACTTTGTCCAGATTCATTATGACCGTGTCTCTTCCTTGTCTTGATCAGGTTGAGTTTCCCGTGGCTGATGGACTCGATAGTTTATTGATCCGTGCCTCTTTGTTCCGTATCTCTTTATAGAATCACGTCCAGCTGTCGCATTTCCCTTGGTCCACGTACCCGGCTGAGTTTTCTAGAATCAGCCAACGTGTGAGACTCTTTTTTACCAATACAGATAGTCCCCCCACTTACCATTTATTTATTGATAAATATTTAGTAAGTGGATACGCATTTATGGAGGGAATATGTTGTCGCCGCTTTACCTCGAAACATTGTATCCTTCTCTGGATCATAGGCGTCGTTTGTCACTTCTATTTAATGCTCAAACCACGTCTCCTTCTCAAATTGGTTCTACAGTTACTCGACGCTTTTTAGGGCTTTCTGCGGTTGCGTCAGTCCCAAAGTGACACCTTCAATTATGACTTTTCATCCTTAGTTTTTTTTCATGTTTGACGGTTGTCCTCAAGTATAAATACCTTTATTCGTTTCTTTTCTTCCACGAAACACTTTCTAACTTTGTATTTTGTAAAGAACTTTTTCTTGCCTTTGTAAACATGTCTTCTTCAAATCAACCTCAGAGAGTAATAGATATTGAGAATTTAACTCCATATTCTGCTCCGACTAGGAGACATAGGGGTGGTAGACTTAGGAGTCTAGGATCCACTCCTTGCGAGAGGCTCTTCTTCTTCTCAGATAGTTCCCCCTCCTTCCGCTAGGTCTCTAGTTTCTCCGAGGGCTAGGGCTTCCCGGTCTTTGTCTAGAGGTAGATATGAACGCCTTCGTGAACCTAGAGTTGATATTCCTGCTGAGTTTGTCTTTGCTAGAGATAATCAAGTTCTCGTAGACCAATCTTCTTCCCTTGAGAGTGTCGAAAGGTATCCAACCCTGATTACTGAGGGTCAGATTTCCCTTGTTCGTAGGGAGTGTTTTTGGAGGCCTGATTTGCCTATCTACATTCTGAATAGTAATCAGAGAATAACGTCTTACAATACGGGATACTCTTTTATTTATACGTACCCTTTTACTCTAGGGTTTAGACCTCCCATTGATCCAGTCATAATTGAATTCTGCCGTTTGTTCAATATCTGCTTAAGACAAGTTGGTCCGCTTGTGTGGTTAGTTGTCGCATGTCTTAGGAGTTTAGCTTCTTTAGCCTCGGCTCCTTTTACTTTCAATCATCTTATTCATCTCTACTCTCCTGCCTTGTTTCGTCAAGGGTTTTTTACTCTAACTGCTAGGAGTAAAAGAGTGCTGGTAACCCCTGGAGATGATAAGGATAGGGGTTGGTACCTCCGGTATGTCGCTGTACCCACTGTTGGTTTAGTGGGTGAAGAAAATCTTCCCTTCCCTGAGAAGTGGAATCGTGCACGTGAGTACGCTTTAGCTCACATCTATTTACTTTTCCTCGTTCTGACTTGAGATGTTTTACTAACACCGTATCTGTTTCTTCTTCTCTCAGCAATCATGGGTACTGTTGAGAATGTCTCTAGTATCCGTGATTAGGTAGAAAAATTGTCCATTGCTCCTTTAGAAGAGAGATCTTGGAAGTACTTAGCTGGGAAGTACGGTTGGCATGTAAAGACCCACGGTAAGTGAAGATTTTGTTCTTGCTTCTTTCCTTACTCGAGCCTCTTCTTTCTCTGTCGCTTAAATTTTTCCCTTTTGATAGGGTTCTCTGCTCGTGGGGTGTCTGCTTCATCTATCTCGAAGATGTCTTTGGCCCAGGCCTAAGAGATTATTGTTGGTTCGTCTTCCTCGGAGAGGAAGATTGGTGAGTCCCCTTCCGTAGAATAAAAAGAAAAAGGGGAGGGTGCTTTGGTGCGCAGGCCACAGAGAAGGCGGGTGGTTTCGGACGATGAGTCTACACCCATTAATTTGCCTTCCGTGGAATAAAAAGAAAAAGGGGAGGGTGCTTTGGTGCGCAGGCCACAGAGAAGGCGGGTGGTTTCGGACGATGAGTCTACACCCATTAATTTGCCTTCCGTGTATGTGGTTGAGCTCTCTACCTCTGAAGATGTTTCACATTCCCACATTCATGAGTCTGTAGATTACTTGTTCCATGAAAGTTTTGACCTTGCTCCTAATGATGTCCTTTAGGCTGCTGTTTTTCCTGCTTCTTTAAGAGAAGCTATCTCATCTGTTCCTTTGGCTATTACGGCTTCTACTGTTGCTTTGACCGTGGCTTCCTCAACTCTTCAATCCTCCGTGCCTAATGCTTTGCCCGTGGCTTCTCTAGTTCCTCAACCCTCCGTGCCTGTTATTTCTTCATCTCTGCCTGTTTGCATGCCTTCCGCGAGGGAAGTAGGGTCTTCTAGCAGAGAGATGCGGCAGGTGATAATAGAGGTTCCAGCTGAGGGAAATATTTTCAAGAAAACAGGTGAGCCCGAAGTGTGTCTCAAGCCTTTGATAGGTCCCACTGAGAAAACCAAGCTAGCCAGCCATAGTGCTCTTACGTGGGCCAATGAAGTTGTGCATACCTCTTTGAACATATGATGCAGGTTATCCTCTTTCATTTTCGTATATGAAATTTATCATATCTAATTGGTTTATTTCTTGTAGATTAATATTATAGGCATGGAGTTCATGAAGAGGATCTCAAATACGGATCAGGAGACAAAAGAGTTGCAGGCCGATGCTGATAATTGGAAAGCACAATATGATAGCCTAAGGATTGACATGGATGCCTTAGAAGAGGAAAGGAGTACCTTGAAGCGGCAGATGAGGCTCATGGTGGCAGAACTGGCAGTAGAGAAGGCTTCTTCCAGTTAGGCTGATAAAGACAAGAGTATTCTGGAGTCCTCATTTGCCGAGCAGCTATCCCGCGCCTCAGAGGAGATTAGAGACTTGAAAAACTTTCTGGGGAAGAAGGAGGAATACTCAGGCGAGCTCGTGCAATCACTCACCCGTACTCAAGAGGATCTTCGTGATGATTTAGATAAAGTTCAAATTCTGGAGGAGTCAATTTTAGCGTTAAGGGCCGCCCATGAAGCTGCTGAAGTGAAGAAGGACGGATTGAGAGCTGAGCTTCAAGTATGGGCAAGGGATTATGAAGATCTTGAAGAGGTGGCTGCTGTTGATGTGAGCTGGGCGTATATGAATTCTCGCCTTGATACATTGACGGAAATGAGTCAAGAGGGTTTCGACCTTAGTGCTGAAATATCTAAAACTAAGGAAGCCACGGAGAAGGCTCAACAAGGTCATAACCTCTCTTCACCTGATGGTAAGACTCCTTCTGCTCGTGCCTCTTCATCCCTAGTTGCTCCCGTTCCTCCTGCNAGTCCCCAACTGACAACTTAGGGGCATTTCGATGTATAAACTATACGCGGCTAAGTACTAGTTTGTACTTAGTTCTTACTTAGCCGCTTTTTTCGAATATATGCAAATTAAGATTTTTTGCTTTGAGTTTCTGCTTTACTCTTTAAGTCTTTTGCATGTTTAATTTTCGAGGTTTTTGTTTTTACCTATGAATTTTTTCATGAGTATGTTGTAATCACTCGTACCTTTTCATAGTAGGTACGGTGTTTGTGAGCCTTTTGTAGTAGGCTTCATTTATGAAAGAGGGCCCTTTATGATTGACATGAAGAAGACGTCTCAACTTCATGATAATGCAATAGAGTGACAGGAATTTTACACATGTTTAAGAATGTTTCCAAGGAAAGTTTTTTTGTTTGAACTTCCACGACATCTTACATGTGTTTGATTATCGTTTAAAACTCATGTTGCAACTGGTTTTGTTTAACAGATTTGATATACACTTGTATTTCGTAATTATTTTTCATAGGTAACAGTTTTTCGATATTAATACAAGGGAACAACTGTTTTTCACTAGTAACAGTTTTTATAAAGATTGAGGTTTCTACCCGCAACTGTTTTTATTGATAGAAATTTATAATAAGTACAAGGAAAATGCTTTTTCATCCGTAACTATTTTATTTGACAACAGTTTTCTGAACAAATACATGAATTTTGATCTTTCATTCGTAATTGTTTTATTTGAGAACAATTTTTTTGAGTAAGTACAAATGATGATGATCTTTTACCCCTAACTGTTTTTGTTACAACAGTTTTGAATAAGTATAAAGATGTACATTTCTTCCTCGTGACTAATATTTTGCCTTTCATCCTGAACATGTTCGAAGTTTTTTTGCATTTTTTCAATTAGACTTTGTATTTGGATGACTCTTTTGATCTCTTTCGATTCTGCTCGTATCACTTGTCTTGCTGGGTAGATGGGTCTTCAGGCTCGATCTTTTGACTTTTTGATAGTCTTCTTTGCTTCGTCTTAGACTTCCATACTATATAGTCCCCCAAGTGTCTGAGCTTTGAAGAATGAGATCTCGAGCACTTGATTATTCCTTCCTTGTGGTCCTTTTCCTGAAAAGGAAAAACATTCCAGACTCGAAGGTATATAGTTTTTTAGATGATGACTGCTTAACCCTTTAAAACCTCCATCAGAAAGTGTAACCCTAGACCAGGAATTGTGTTATTTCCTCGCGTCTTTGCAGGTCTAATATCATCATTTGGTGATGGGTTAGCTTTATGCCTATCATCTAAAAAAGTTAGTAAACTTTTTAAATGTTCAAAATAAAATCGAACGTGTGATACCTGACTAGGGGTACTTCTNAGAAAGTGTAACCCTAGACCGGGAATTGTGTTATTTCCTCGCGTCTTTGCAGGTCTAATATCATCATCTGGTGATGGGTTAGCTTTATGCCTATCATCTAAAAAAGTTAGTAAACTTTTTAAATGTTCAAAATAAAATCGAACGTGTGATACCTGACTAGGGGTACTTCTTTTCCTTAGAAGTAATACTTCTTTAGGTGGATGGCGTTCCAGCTTGTTGGTAGAACTCTGCCGTCCATAGCTTCCAACTCATAGGCGCCTTTCCCAGCTATGCCTCGGATTTTGTAAGGTCCTTCCCAGTTTGGATTTAGCTTTCCTGCACCTGCTTCTTTCGTTGATTGAAAGACTTTTTTGAGGACGAAGTCCCCAATCTTGAAGTACCTGAGATGAGCTTTACGATTGTAATAATGCTCTATGATTTGTTTTTAAGCTGCCATTCTTATCAGTGCTTCTTCTCTCTGTGGTTCGAGCAGGTCCAGATTGGTCCTCAATTCGTCGTCGTTTGCTTCCTCCATGGTTGTTGCGAACCTTATGCTTGGTTCGCCAATCTCCACGGGTATTAAGTCTTCTGAGCCATAGACAAGTGCGAACGGGGTTTCTCCCGTGGCTGTTTTTGAAGTTGTTCTGTATGCCCATAGTACCGCTGGTAACTCATCAGGCCAGTTTCCTTTGGCTTTATCCAGCCGCTTCTTTAGATTGTTGATGATGACCTTATTCGTTGACTCAGCTTGACTATTAGCCACGGGGTGGTATGGCGTTGAAGTGATCCGTTTGATTTGCCAGCTTTCAAAGAATTCTGTGATTTGCGAGCCTATTAATTGTGGTCCATTATCGCACACGATCTCCTTTGGTATCCCAAAGCGGCATATTATGTTTTCCATAAGAAGCTTTTAACTTCCTTTTCTCTCACTTGTTTGAATTCTTCTGCCTCTACCCATTTTGTAAAATAGTCAGTTAGCATGAGCAAAAACCGTACCTGTCCTTTAGCTGTGGGAAGAGGTCCCACTATGTCCATACCCCATTTCATGAAAGGCCATGGGGATACTGTTGGATGCAATAATTCCGCTGGTCGATGCATGTTATTGGCAAACCTTTGGCACCTGTCACATTTGGATACGAAGTTCTCGGCTTCTTCTTCCATCTTAGGCCAATAGTATCCAGCTCTGATTAGGGTTTTCACTAAGGATCTCGCCCCTGAGTGATTTCCACAGTGTCCTTCGTGGACTTCTTTCATCACAAATTCCGTTTGGTTAGGTCCAAGGCATTTAGCTAGGGGTCCTTCGAACATCTTGCGATAAAGCGAGTTGCGAATATGGCAGTACTGTGCAGCTTTGTGGCGAAGTGCTTGAGCTGCTTTCCTGTCTTCAGGTACGGTGCCATTTTGCAAAAAATTAAGAATTTCGTTTCTACACTCCCAGGTTAAGTTGTTAAAAGTTACTCATTCCTGTCCTGGTCGATCGTTGAGTGGAATAGTTGGACGACAATTGCATTGTCTTTGTTTGTTACTTTCGTGACTGCTGCGAGGTTAGCTAATGCATCTGCTTCTGCATTTTCTTCTCTAGGTATTTGCATTACCTTCCATGTTTTGAATTGTCTCACGAGCTCTCGTGCTTTTTCAAGATACTGTTGCATTCGAGTCTCTCGAGCGATGTAAGTCCCCTACATCTGATTTACTACCAGTTGGGAGTCGCTATTGATCACGATTTGCTCGATTGAGAGTTCCCGTGTGAGTTCAAGCTCCGCAATAACAGCTTCGTACTCTGCTTCATTGTTAGTTATAGGATAACACTTGATAGCTGGTGATGTTAAGACTATGCCTAAACCGACACCTTTTATATTTGAGGAGCCATCGGTGAATATGGTCCATAGGCTCGGATTAGCACCGTTAAAAAGTTGTAACTCTTTTTCTACTTCAGGGATAATGGTATTACTAAAGTCAGCAACAAAATCAGCTAGTATTTGAGACTTAATTGCAGTCTTAGGCTGATAGATTATTTCATGCTCACTTAATTCTATGGCCCACTTGGCTAATCTTCCTGACAATTCTTGTTTATGCAGAATATTTCTTAAAGGATATGAAGTCACAACGGTGATTGGGTGACATTGAAAATATGGTCGTAATCTTTTAGATGCCATTACTAAAGCTAAGGCTAATTTTTCTAGATGTGGATATCTAGTTTCAGCATCTAGCAAAGTTTTACTTACATAGTAGATAGGTGATTGCTTACCTTTTTCTTCTCTTACCAGTACTGCACTTACAGCAATTTCTAAAACAGCCAGGTAGATGTACAATCTTTCCCCTTCTTTTGGCTTTAAAAGCAGCGGTGGTTTCGATAGATAAATCTTCAGACTCTTGAGGGCTTGCTGACATTCTTCAGTCCATTCGAACTGATTCTGCTTTTTGAGAACTGAGAAGAATTTAAAACTTTTTTCGGAAGACTTAGAAATAAATCTTCCCAAAGCTGCTATTCTCCCTGTTAGTCTTTGAACTTCTTTTTTATTTGTTAAAATATCAGGTATTTCTTCTATAGCTTTAATTTGATCGGGGTTTACCTCTATTCCTCTGTTCGATACAAGGAAACCCAAAAATTTACCCGATAGCACTCCAAAAGCGCATTTCTATGGATTTAGCTTCGTATTATACCTGCGTAAAATATCAGAAGTAGTAGAGAGATGCTAGAAAAAGGTCTTCTAATTGTGCTGATTTTACCAACATATCATCAATATAAACTTCCATTGTCTTTCCAAGATGTTCTTGGAACATTTTAGTCACTAACCTTTGATAGGTGGCTCCAGCATTTTTCAAGCCAAAAGGCATAACTTTATAACAGTAAGTCCCCTTGTTTGTAATGAAGGAAGTTTTTTCCTCGTCTGAGGGATCCATTTTAATCTGAATATAACCAGAATATGCATCTAAAAAGCTTAACAATTCATGACCTGTAGTGGCATCAATCATTTGATCTATATGTCGTAATAGGAATGAATCTTTGGGGCATGCTTTATTTAAGTTAGTATAATCTACACATACTCTCCATTTGCCATTCTTTTTAGGTACTACCACAGTGTTAGCTAGCCAGTTAGGGTACGTTACCTCTCGTATCGAACGAATCTTCAAGAGTTTCTGTACCTCTTTGTCAATCACTTGGTTCTTGAATGATCCTTGCTTTGTTTTCTTTATCTTAACAGGTACGAAGGATGGATCTTCATTTAGGTTATGAGTCAGCACTTCTAGTGGGATGCCTATCATATCTGAGTGGGACCACGCAAAGCAGTCTACGTTAGCCTTTAAATAATCAATTAACTTACCTCTTCGACCGGGGCCCAACCTCGTACCTATATACACTTTCTGTTCAGGCTTTTGTTCAGACAATGGAACAACTTCGAGCTCTTCCGTAGTTGTTTTGATGTGCTCGTCTTCCTCCGATTCATGAATGGCGTCCGGTCTGGAATATGCATCCGTGTGGTCTAATGCATCTTCAGTGGTAACTTGATTCACCTTCTCGTAAGTATTTTCTTTCGTACCTGTTTCAGCAATAATACCTTCCGTACCTATTTGGGTAGTAATTTCTTCCATGCCTGTTTGGGCGGTGTTACCCGCTTGGGAGATTCCCTTATCTTGTGATTCTTCACCTCTATTTTTTTATTGTAGTGTACCACGGAATTTTATATTTCTTGCAGTTTGCTGATCGCCTCTAATTTGTTGAATCCCCCATTCACAGGGGAATTTAATTACCTGAAGCAAGGTGAAGGGTATTGCTTTCATGTCGTGGATCCATGGCCTCCCACGATTACGTTATAAGCCATGTCAGTATCGATGACTTGGAACCTGGTACTTTTGATCACCCCCTCATCATAAGTGCTAAGCTCAATTTCTCTTTTTGTTATAACCGTAGAGTTATCAAACCCTGATATGGCTCGTGGCCTTGGGATTATTTGATTCCCCAATAACATTTCTTCCAACACTCTTAGCAAGATGATTTTGAATGAACTACCTGGATCAATCAATACTATTTTTGCGTTAGTGTCATAAATAAGTAAAGATATTACCAGAGCATCGTTGTGAGGAAGCATTAATCCGCCGATATCTACATCATCGAAGGTTATATCGTCCGCTTCCAGATTTTCATGAACCCATTTTCCATATGTAAATGTGAACTTTCAGGTCGTTTTGCAGACGACTCCATTTACTTATTCACCTCCGTGTATCACGTTGGCGGTTTATTTTGGAGAAGGAGGCTTTGGGGGATCCTGCCTGTTCCTTATATATTCCTGTTTACCTTTATCACTAAACAATTCTGTTAAATAGCCCTGTTTCAATAAATTTTCTACTTCACATTGTAAAAATCTGCAATCCACATTCTTGTACCCATGATCGTTATGGAATTCACACCAGTTATCTGGGTTCCTTCTATTTGGATTTGATCGCATCTCATTGGGCCACTTAGCCTTGTCTCCCATGTTCCTCAATATTGAGACAAGTTCAGCAGTACTTACATTAAAGGTATGGTCCCCAATTCGGGTATTACCTTTAGGTCGTTCATCTTGATCTTTTCTGGATCTAGATGAGGATGAGACTACGTCTCTTCCTGGTGGTCTATAGTCTGACCTAGTGTTAATTTGAACCTGGAACGAATATCACGTCCCGAGGGTCCTAAGTATGGATCGTACCTATTTTTACCTGATATTCTGTTTGATTCAGGACGTCTAGATTTGGAATTATCTTCATTTCTTGAACGAGCAATGATATCTTCTTCTATTCTGAGTTTAGTACTATACCTGTTATATACATCGTTCCATGTTGTAGCGGGGAATTCTCTTAGACTTTCCTTAAGTCGTCTCGTGGCTTCTGAGCTTTTATCGTTTAGGTTGCTTGCAAATGCCATGGCTGCCCAATTATCAAGCACCCTGGGTAATTGCATTCTTTCTCGTTGAAACCTGTCTACAAACTCACGGAGCAATTCTGTGTCTCCTTGTTTTATTTTGCATATGTCTTCCATTCTTTTCTCAATTTTTTGTGCACCAGAGTGTGCTTTTATAAATGAATCTGCAAGCTCAGCAAAAGAGTCAATAGAATTTTCAAGGAGAAAAAAATATCAGGTCAGGGCTTCTTTGATAAGTGTTTCCCCAAATTTTTTGACAAGGACTGATTCAATCTCTTGTTTTGTTAAGTCGTTGCCTTTTACTCCAGTATTGAAAGCAGTCACATGATCACGTGGGTCGGTTGTTCCATCATATTTGGGAACGTCAGGCATTTTAAACTTCTTGGGTATAGGCAAGGGTGCCGCACTTGGCTTTCAAGGTTGTTGAGAATACCTATCAACATCAATGCCTTTGATAATAGGCGTGTAACAACCCGACCGGTTGTTTTGAGCTCTAGTGCGCTATTCAGCTGTTTGAAGTCATGAGCAGCTTCGTTTCAGGTATTATGACCCGTGGCCGTGGTCGGAATTGAATTCCAGGAAGTTTAGAATTGATTTGGAAAGGAAATTCTCATTTCAGAAGCCTTAAGTTGGAGAAATCAACTAAGATTGGATTTTTGATTAAACGACCTCCGAAACAGGATTTGAAGGTTCCAACAGGTTCATATGAAGATTTTGGACTTGGGCGTATGTTTAGATCGGGTTTTGGATAACCCGGAAGCGCTTCGACGTATATTGTGGAAGTTAGCATTTTGATGTCCGTTTGGGATTATGAGTCTGGGAATAGCTCCGTATGGTGATTCTGGAATTGGGAGCGCGATCGGAAGTGAATTTGGATGTCAGTAGGTCATTTTGGGGTCATTTGGCTAAATATAGAAATTTGAAGGTTTTTGAGAAATCCGACCGGAAGTGGAAGTTTTGATATCGAGGTCGGAATGCGGTTCCGAAAGTTGGAGCAGGTCCGCAATGTTGAATATGACTTGTGTGCAAAATTTGAGGTCAATCGGGTGTGATTTGATAGGTTTCGGCGTCGGATGTAGAACTTTGAAATTCTAAGTTCTTAAAGAATTGGATTTGAGTGCGATTCGTGATTTCAGCGTTGTTTGATGTGATTTTAGGGCTCGAGCAAGTCCGTGTCATGTTTTGAGACATGTTGGTATAATTGGACGGGGTCCCGGGGGCCTCGGGTGGATTTCGGGTGGTTGTCAGATCAATGTTTGAAGTTGAAGAAGGCTGAAGGCTGCTGTCATCTGGTGTGACTGCACCTGCGAGGCTTTGACCGCAGGTGCGCCTAAAGGCACCACAGGTGAGAGATTAGGTCTGGAGCTGAGGGACCACAAGTGCGGGAGTTCGGTCGCACCAGCGGAATCGCAGGTGCGAAGAGGGATCACAGGAGCGGGAGTTGCTGGGCTGAGTCAGAGCCGCACCTGCGATGGAATTTCCGCAGGTGCAGAGCCGCAGGAGCAACTATTGGACCACAGGTGCGAAGAGATGCCTGGGCAGAATGTTTTAAAAATTGAGTTTTTTCCATTTATCTCATTTTTCATTTGGTTGAGACGTTTTTGGAGAGCTTTTCAAGGGAGATTTCATCAGGGATCAGAGGTAAGTTGTTTCTACTCGTTTCTAAGGTTAAATACAAGATTGATGCATAATTTGATTTGGGAAATTGTGGGGAAAATTGGGGTTTTTGAAGAAAAACCTAGGAGATGTAAATTTGGGATTTTGCCACGAATTTGAGTATGGAATGTAGAGTAAATTGCATGATTGAACTAGTAGGGCTACGGGTAGCATGTATCTTCAAGAATTTCGGATTTTCGGGCACGTGGGCCCGAGGGAATTTTGGTCATTTCTTCGAGCGGGGTTGGGAAAGTATATAATCTGAATTTGTTGTGAGTATTAGGATGAATTTTCATTGCTTTGCCATTATGTGGTAGTTTCGGAGCGTTGTGCGTCCGTTGGAGTTATCTGAGGGGCTTGGAGGCCGGTGTGGAATTTCGGAGCGAGGTAAGTCTTCTTTCTAACTTTGTGAGGGGGAATCGTCCCCCTAGGTGACTTAATTCAATACATGCTATTATCTTCGGGGGCTACGTATGCACGAGGTGACGGGAGTCTGTGCGTAGCTACTATTATGTCATGTCCGGGTAGTCTTGGACCCACTATCATGCCTTACGTGTTATACCTGTAATCCTGCATGTAATATTAAACTGCTAATATAATCGAAGACGTAATTGAATATCTAAAAGAAAGCTAGAGTTCATCTTGTTGATCTTCTAAAAAGAGAAACTATCTCTCTATGGATATTTGTGTACCTGGACTAGGTTGTATCGTGGAATGTCATTAAACTTGACAAATGAGTTTCAAAAACAAATGATTTCAAAACCTATATATTTCATGTTCTTTTAATAAGGATTTTACCACTTTCCTGACAAAAACTATTTTTTTTGATAAAATACAGAATTAATGTGTGGAAATGTGTCAGCACCTGAGTCGCAGGTATGATTCGCGAGCGGGGGAAGCTTTATAATAATCAGTATAAGTGTGTCAGCACTCAAATCGCAGGTATGATTCGCGATCGAGGGAAGCTTTATGGTAATTTGGTATAAATGTCTCAGCACCCGAGTCGCAGGTATGATTCGAGCGGGGGAAGCTTTATAATAATCAGTATAAGTGTGTCAGCACTCAAATCGCAGGTATGATTCGCGATCGAGGGAAGCTTTATGGTAATTTGGTATAAATGTCTCAGCACCCGAGTCGCAGGTATGATTCGAGCGGGGGAAGCTTTATAATAATCAGTCTAAATGTGTCGGCACTCGAATCGCATGTATAATTCGCGATCGAGGGAAGCTTTATGGTAATATGGTATAAATGTGTCAGCACCCGAGTCGCAGGTATGATTTGCGAGCGGGGGAAGCTTTATTATAATCAGTATAAGTGTGTCAGCACCTGAGTTCCAGGTATGATTCGCGAGCGGGGGAAGCTTTATGCCTATTCAGTGATTAGATATTCCTTCGACTCCAGCTGGTTGTCTTATCCTTGTGTGCGCATGACTACTTGGTACGATTTTATTGATATTGGCCTGACATGTATTTGGGAAAAGGGAAAGTGTACTTTGTTGTTTATTCTCGGTAGTTACCTGGATTTCTGTACTTGATACGTATTCGCTGCTCACTGCCTTACATGTCTACTGTAATTCACCATATTCTGTCATATATTATATTGTTGGACCCTAGTGAGTGTCAAATTCGACCTCTCGTCTCTACCTCTCTGAGGTTAGACGGGCGACTTACTGAGTACACGTTGTTTTTGTACTCATGCTGCACTTGCTGTGCATTTTATTGCACAGGTACTTTCATAGCAATGTGGAGGATTCAGAGACTTAGGCGAGCTGCATCATCCGGAGGCGATCCGCAGCTGGCAGAGTCACCTTCATACTGTATTTATTTCATTTTAAATTTCCTTGTCCAGTTGTATTTCGGACAGGCTTTGTAATGATTGTATAAATTCTTAGAAATTGCTCATGTACTTGTGACACCGGGTTCTAGGATATTTATTGGGATATAATTGCTTAAGTGTAATCTTTAAACCATTGTTTTAATTAACAAACTTTTAATTGGTTATTATGTAATGAAGTGAAAATAAATGTTTTCGTAAATGTTTTAAACCCGGAAAGTTGTTTCAATTAATGAATGAGTTGGCTTGCCTGACATGGATGTCCGGCGCCATTACGACCTTAGGGATTTTGGGTCGTGACAAGACGGTACTCCAGGAATTTGTTCGATGCGATCGTTCTGCTCCTTCATCTGTTTCTGCATGGTTAGCAGTAAATTTTGTAATTCAGAGTTATTAGATATACCTGGTGTTGGCCCAAGAAAGGAAATAATTTTGAAGATTGACAAAGGAACTCTGAGATGAACCAGGTCCACCACAGGTGACATAGACCAACAGAGTCAAAGGCGCATGAGATAAATGTATTCTGGTAAAATTAAGATATCTTCTGATCGAAAAGATTGCAAAAACGAAATTGGAGAAGGACGCCTTATTCAATAAGAACAGAATCTAAGATAAGGAAGGATTTAGGAGTTGAGTTTGACTAGAACTCTTTCACCAAGGAAGAGTAGCATTAGGATTCTAGTTAATTCCTTATCTACTAAATCATATATATATTGCAGAATGTTCTTATTGTAGAGAGACGCACAAAAGCAGAAATTTATCAAGAATTGAGAGCAAAATTCGTGAAGAAATATTACAAGTAGTTTGAGCCAAATTAGAGAGTGCGAATCTGGAGCTACTTGAACCAGCTAGAAGAACCAGTTCCATCTGTTGTCTTTTAGTCTAGTTTATTTTTAGTAGGTGATTACAAATTGTACCTTTTAGCTTTATCTAGAAGCAATTGTAATAGGTACTGAGTGTTCAAGTTATAGTTAACTTGAAGTTTGTCGCAAATAGCTAGAGGCTAGTTTGCCACAATGGGTTAGAGTTAATCCTTAAGTTTACAAAAGAATTTATTTTGTAAATGTTGTTTGGCTCATTGTTGTAGAAGCCCTACCCACTATCTTTTCCCCAAAAAGGGGGAAGTGTTTGGAGAAAATGCTACTGAGTAGTAGGTCGTGGTTTTTCACCTTTTGAGCTAGGTGTTTTCCACGTAAACATCTCTGTGTTCTTTACTTCTCTGCATTTATTATTCCGCAACAGTACGAGTTGCAACACATAGAAGAACCAGGTCCTTCTATAATGACAACACTCAAAAATTGGAGTCCTCACAAATCCGCCCCCTCGTATGTGATATTGACGTATAAAACATTAATTGGTATCAGAGCGGGTTATCCTTGAAGAGGCTAACACCTTAGAAAAAGATCAAGATAAGTGCACCACCTGGGAACTGGGAAGGACAATCAACTGTTAGGCCTCCACTCTTCAATGGCCAGTACTACTCCTGGCGGAAGAATAGGATGAATGATCTTTTAATTAGAGAAGACTATGAACTATGGACATAGTCACTGACGGTCCTTTAGCCACCATGAAGAAGACTGCTGAAGAAGTAGATGTGCCAAAGACTAGAGCTGACTGCACTACTGAAGATTTGAANGTGATTTTGAAAGCTAAGTGCAAAAATCTGGAACTTAGGGCTAGAGAAAGTGATAGTAAAAATGGTGAGTTAAAGAACCAAGTTCATGAACTTGACACCATTGTCCTAGAGCTAAGATCTGAAAATCTACAACCGAAATTAGGAACAGGTAAAAACAAAGATGATCACACATAACTCACACTAGAAGAAAACCTAGGAAATATGAAAGACGAGTTGTACAAAAGAGATGAGCAGATAAGAGTCCTTAAGGAGGATCTAAGCAAGATCAAGCATGAACTAGATAGAACTTTCAAATGAAACAGGTCCTCTGATGCTTTGACATGGCTACAGGAACATCATAGTAGCAATAGAAGAGGAATTGGCTTTGGGAATCCGCTACTTAAGTGGGATCCTAAAAGCAAGTACCTCACTCTTCCTGAGAACAAGATTTGTACTCACTGTGGTAATACTGGTCACTTTAAAAGTGAATGTAATGCAAAAGAAAAGGCCAGTCAAAAGAACAAAAGTTTTGTTCGAGGGAAGAATTGGCTACAAATTTGGGCTAAAAATAATTTAATTCATCTTTTTGATTATAGAAAGGGATCCAAACTAGTTTGGGTTCCTAAGACTAACCCCTGATTTTATTTTGTAGATTCAAGTGAAAGGTAGTAGCCAAATATGGTACATAGATAGTGGTTGCTCAAAACACATGACTGGCAACAAGGACTAGTTCCTTTCACTTGAGGACCTCAAAGGAGGAATGTCTCCTTTGGAAATGAAAAGAAAGGTGAAATCACAAGGGTTGGTAATGAACAAGATGATGAAGAAATTGAGCTGGTCAGAAACTCAGTCCAAACTAAAGCAACACTGGAGGAAGGAATAGGTTCATCCATCCCGGGCAACATGGCAGGGGGAATAGAACAAAATAATTCCCAAAATTCGTTGGAACCTGTACTTGAACCTGTTCCACAGCAACAAAAAAATGAAGGAACATCAAGGAGTAACTAGTTGGTTGTGAAACCATGCAGATATCTTTACAAAAGCACTGAGTAGAGAGCATTTTGAAAGGAACAAGTTACTATTAGGGATGATTAAGATCACTTAATTGAACCAGTTAAGAATGTAAATACATTAAAAAAATGAAAACAAAGAAAAAATTTGGCTAGAAAAGTCTGAAACGAGTGTAAATAATTAGATTAACAATTACTCAGTCTCATACTGTAAAAAGTATACTCTTATGCCATGTTTTGATATAACTCACTGATCACAAATGAAAATTTTTCTATCTTTGCAAATTGAGGCTTGATCAAGAGGATTCTGAAATGATGAACCTGGTTCATCGTGCTGGTTCATCTGAAAGGCGAGGTATGTGTTCTACACTCTGCACACTTTGATATACTAATAATTAAATCATGAACAGAACACTTACAAAACTCAAAATCTTTTCAAAGCCTATCCATTTGACTTTGAACCAGTTCTGTTTCGACAAGAATCCTCATCAAATTAAAATACCTAGATTCTAGGAAAGCCTTAACCGTCAATTCAAAATTAAAAGTTCATTCAAGCCATCCCCTCCCTCACAAAACAATTCCCGAATTTCTGATGACTCAGGTAACATCTGTCCCAAACCTTTCTTCTGAGGTCATCTCAGATGTTGCTGAAAAACATAGAAAACAGGTTCATACTGGTTGGGTCTGTGAAGGGTGTGGAACTGCTAGAGACGAGAAGAAGTGGTGGTAAAAACAAAATTCAAAAAATAAAAAGAGAGAGAGGGAGTAAGGAGTGAAGAGAGGGGAATATGGCAAGAATCTGTAAAAATGGCTATCTGTGGTGCTGAGCCAGAAAAGGAGGAAGAAAGTAGCAAGAACGCAGGGGGAAGTGAATAAGGAGAAACCGCTGAAGGGTTAGTAAATTTAGGAAAGGTACGGGATGAACCTGGTTCATCTACTGAGGAAACCCTAGCGGATCTGCTGAAAAGGCGATAATTACAATCCAAAGAAGAAAAGAACTCCTAAAGAAAAGAAAAGCTGCTTCTTCTGAGACTTCTAATATTTCTCTTCCAAGAGGAAGAACTACAAGGAGCAAGTTAAAGCAAAGTGAGGGCGAGTTGAAGAGAGCTTTAGAGGAGAGTAAGAAGAAAAGAGTGGAAAAAAAGGAAAGAAAAGGTTGTTGAGCGTATTGAGGTTGTTGAAGTGGATGAGATAGACCTGGTCCATCAAAGTGAAAAAATGGCAGAGGTAGAGGTTCAGACCCCTAAGCCCAAGAAAGTCAAGACTTCCTCAAAGAAGTCTTCATCTGTTTCTAAGTCTGCTGAACCATCTATCTTGGCTAAACGAACCAGGTCTGCAGTTCTTCCAAGCCTTAATTTTCTAGCTTGCCTAGAACTTTTAGTGACCCAGATTCAGAAATTTTTGTTTGTTGCTCATGTTTTAACTGTTTTTGTATCATTTTGTGGATTGTGGCAGAATCGTATTCTCTCTATCAATGAAATCTGATGCTTTTTGCTTTGATTCAATATCTCTACTTTTTGATAGTTTTAATTCTTAGTTGATTATTGATGATTGATCCATGATTGCATATGCAGTTGCTTTAAAAATATGGGATTCACACAATTGTTTTGCAACTTTTTGATGATGCCAAAAGGGAGAAGATAGGTTGTGCTAGGTTGTGCTCTGAACATGTGATATTTATAACCTAATGGACCTGGTTCTTTGTGATAAATGTTTAATACTCGTATATGTGTCAATGTTGGACTAAGCTGAAACAGGCCTGAAGCACAAAGTTTGTCATCATCAAAAAGGGGGAATTTGTTGGCCCAAGAAAGAAATAGTTTTGAAGATTGACAAAGGAACTCCGAGATGAACCAGGTCCATCACAGGTGACATAGACCAGCAGAGTCAAAGGCGCATGAGATAAATGTATTCTGGTAAAATTGAGATATCTTCTGATCGAAAAGATTGCAAAAACGAAATTGGAGAAGGACTCCTTATTCAATAAGAACATAATCTAAGATAAGGAAGGATTTAGGATTTTGAGTTTGACTAGAACTCTTTCACCAAGGAAGAGTAACATTAGGATTCTAGTTAATTCCTTATCTACTAAATCCTATATATATTGCAGAATGTTCTTATTGTAGAGAGGCGCACAAAAGCAGAAATTTATCAAGAATTGAGAGCAAAATTCGTGAAGAAAGTTTGCAAGCAGTTCGAGCCAAATTGGAGAGTGCAAATCTGGAGCTACTTGAACCAGCTAGAAGAACCAGTTCCATCTGTTGTCTTTTAGTCTAGTTTATTTGTAGTAGGTGATTACAAATTGTACCTTTCAGCTTTATCTAGAAGCAATTGTAATAGGTACTGAGTGTTCAAGTTATAGTTAACTTGAAGTTTGTCGCAAATAGCTAGAGGCTAGTTTGCCACAAAGGGTTAGAGTTAATCCTTAGGTTTACAAAAGAGTTTTATTTTATAAATTTGTTTGGCTCATTGTTGTAGTGAAGTGTTTGGAGAAAATCCTACTGAGTAGTAGGTCGTGGTTTTTCACCTTTTGAGCCAGGTGTTTTCCACGTAAAAATCTCTGTGTTCTTTACTTCTCTGCATTTATTATTCCGCAATAGTACGAGTTGGAACACATAGAAGAACCAGGTTCTTCTATAATGACAACACTCGAAAATTAGATTCCACACAAATCACCTCCCCCTCTTGTGTGGTATTGACGTATAAAACATCACCTGGTCTCGCTTCGAGAGATTCATTAGGAGTATCTCCCCTTCCTAAGTTTGCCAACCCAGATTGAGGATTTTCCACGGAGATGGTAATATTAGGGGGTGGTGTCGGTGGTGCAGGTAATGCTGCCGGTAATCCCCTCGCAAATTCTTGCAAAAATTGGCTCACATACTCTGCAATCATTTGCTTTACTCGATCTTGTTCCACCGTTTGATCATTATTATCATTGTTATTATTGGATCTTTTTGGGGATTGTTCCCTTAAACCACGTGGGGTTCTTGAAGGTGATGGAACTGGGGTTCCATTCCTTTGCTGGTTGTTGTCGTTGGAGTTCGACATAGTTCAGAGGATATCGCTTGAAAAGCAAACAAAGATTATCAGATTCCCGGTAACGGAACCAATTTGTTTAACCAAAGAATTAGATCCTTTGACCAAGCTATTTCTAGGATGAACACGGGTTACTGATAATCAAGAAAATAATATTAAATAAAGAGAAACGAGTAGTAGACAATATTGCAGAAGTATAGAAAAGCAAAGTCGATTGTATTCGAAAATCAGATGATCCTTTACAAGCTGTATTCCCGTCCCTTATATAGGAGATTCCTTGATATAACGTACAACTCTAGCTATGATTGCCCATTAATGACTAATTATGACATTAATGGGGTGTTACAAAGGATAACCGTAATTGGGGTACGGTTACATAACGTACGAGTAATCAATTGTGGGTCCTTGAATCTGCCCATAGCTTTGTCCAGATCCATTCTGACCGTGTCTCTTCCCTGTCTTGATCAGATTGAGTTTCCCGTGGCTGATGAACTCGATGGTTTATTGATCCGTGTCTCTTTGTTCCGTATCTCTTTATAGAATCACGTCCAGTTATCGCGTTTTCCTTGGTCCACGTATCCGGCTAAGTTGTTTAGAATCAACCAACGTATGAGACTCTTTTTTTACCAATACAGGGGTGGAACAGAGGTAAAAACAAAAGTAAAAAGGGCTGAAAAATAAGAAGAAGCTTCTAGATGATGGACAAATGTCCAAATTTGTTAAGGGAACGATGTTGAAAATTAGATAAACATCTGAAAATAGGATAGTTGTCCATTTTTTGTTGAAAAAAGATGTCTCATCCCCTGATTTTCAGCTGACATTCCCTATATTCTCTCCCCCTTTTTTGCTCCTATAGAAAATCCCTATTACACTCTATAAAAGAGAGAAAAATCCCAGCAGAAAGGCATGCCTTAATTCTCTAAAAATTCAGAAATCCCTCTATATTTAGTTTAGCATTTATTTATGAATTTGAAAGATGTTTCTTTGTAAGTTTAAAGATTTTTATGTAGTAAGTTGAAGATGGGTTGCATTAACTTAGTTCATCAATTATTAATTAGTAAAAGACAGTCTGGTTCTTTCCGTTGTAGCAAATAAAATGAATTCTTCCATGTTTTGGTTTAAATTTTGAATTGCTTTTCTGTTTCATTTGTGATGATGTACAAATTTATGTCGCAAAAACGAATTCCTGAATCACTAAGCCTTTATTTCCCTAAAGTTTGTTGGGCTTAAATGACTAGCCCAGTAAGATGTTTAAGCAAGATTGAAGTCTCAGAGAATTTGGACTCCTGACCAGTTTTAGAGGCCTATAACGTGGTCTGATCTTCAAAAGGCTCAAATTATACCTTGGATTTCAATCGATCCCTTCACCTAAGACCTGTAACGACCCAATTCCATTTTAGGTCATGATGACACCCAACATCATTGCTAGGCAAGCCAACAGTGAATAATATAGTGAATTTTCATTTTAATAAGTTTTTTCAAGTAAATAGCTTTCCTTAATTTAATAAATTTAGTAAGAAACAAATTTAAATTGACAAAACAAAAACAACTAATTGTATTTATGACCATAGGAATAAAACCAAAATCACAAGTCTACTAGTGTTTGCCAAGATCTGGTGTCACAAGTGTATGAGCTACAAGTAGAATATACAAAAGATTTCTACTCTACTGTCTGAAATAGAATAGACAGAAAATAAATCAAAAGAGAGACTCTGGCTGCTGCTGAACAGCACAGAAGAGCAGCTCACCGTATAGTCTCGAACCAGAAGTTAAGTGTGCGCGCCAGACTGATAACCAGATGCACCAGCCTCAGATCCTTCATATCAAGTGCAGAAATGTAGCATGAGTACATAAACAACATGTACACAGAAAGTATCTATTCTAACCTCGACGAAGTAGTGACGAGAGGTCGACTTTGACACTTACTATGAGCGAAAAATATAATAATATGAAGTTCTAATTAAACATGATATATAAAGTGATAATAGAACTCAGAGCAGAAAAGTAAGTAAACAATCCTTTTATTTTCAAGTAATAACCAAGTCATTTCTCTCATCTATTCATTTCACCTTCCAAGTCCATGAAACAATATTAAATATAAAAAGGAATCCAATATCTTTGCGCACGAATTATGCCGATGACGTACGACCCAATCCAAATATACATATAAATATATTGTGCACTGCCGAGGGTCGAACAGCCGAACCATAGATACATCAATTAACCTGTCGAGGCGAACGACTCACTCCCATGAGAGTAGTGGATATTAACCCCGCTTGCGGAATATACTTGCGAAACGGTTGGACATAAATTTTCTCAAGTTATCGTAATATCTCTCAATTCTTTTTCAAAATAAAAAATTCGATTAGGAACCTTTAAAATATTGAAATCCTCAACCTCCGCTTTAATCCACACAATTAGTAAGCATAAACAGGAAACGGTATCAACAAAACATGGTGTAAACCTAAATCTACCAGGACATAAGCATGAATAGTAGCTACACACGGACTCTTATCACTTCGTGAGTACGTAGCCCCCACAAATAGAAGTACATATTGATTAAGTTCACCTATGGGGTTAATTCTCTCTTATAAGGTTGGAAAAGAGACTTACCTCGTCTCAAGGCCTACATTGCGTTCCAACAATAGGCTCACACCCTCAACTCAGTGCCGAATCAACCCAAGATGAATCAAATAGTATATAAACTAATCAATACATGCTCAAAAGTTTGTATTCCAACTATTAACGAGGTTACCCAACCATAAATGTAAGATTCTTAAAATTCACCCCCGGGCCCACGTGCCTGCGTTCTGGAAATTTTCAAAAAAATTTGTTACCCATAACCTCATGAACTCAAATATATGATTCTTACTAGGTTCTATAACGAATTTCATGATTAAATCTCATTTTTATCAAAAACCTAGGTTTTCACCTAAACTCATGATTTTCACTAATTTACATGTTATAATCTACCCATAAGTTATGTATTTGACTCATATTTGGTAGGAATTACTTACCTCAAGGTGTTAGAAAAAATCCTCTCTCTAAGAGATCCAAGAATCGCCCAACAATGGAATAAATGAGCCAAAAATGACTAAGTCCCGAAATGAAGGATTCTGCCTTCAGCGGTTTCCACACTTGCGAAGGGACTTCCGCTTCTATGGTCAAAAGTCCGCTTCTGCGGAACAGGCCTGGCCACTCGCCCATCCCATCTGGGAAGCTAGGGTTGCTCCAGTGCAACCGCTCCTGCGGCTGGCTCTTTCGCGCCTGCGGACACAGCCGCTTCTGCGGTCACAGCAATCGCACCTCCAAGTTCGCAGGTGCGCCAAACTCCTCACTCGTGCGGATCCTGGGCAGCCTTGGCTTGCTACCTTTTGTGGCTCCTGGCTCGCACCCAGCTGGCCAAGAGCAAGTGCGATTACACCAGTAGCTGGGAGCTTCAGTTGTTGCTCCCATGTTTCAACTTGGTCCGAGCCTCGTTCGATCGATACCTGGGCCCCCCGAGACCCCGCCCGAATATACCTACTAGTTTGAAATCATAAAACAGACCCGCTCGAGCCCTCGGAATTCCTAAAACAACATTAAAATTAAGAATCACACCCCAAACCAATTGGATCAAATATATGAAATTTAAGTTCTTCAATTTACTCCCAAAGTGCCGAAACGTACTTAAACTACTCAGATTGACACCAAATTTTGCGTGCAAGTCTTAGATAGTATTACGGAGCTATTTCCGATCTCAGAATTTCATTCAGAACTCAATATCATCAAAACCTACTCTAAACCAAATTTAAAGAACTTCAAAAACCTTCAAGCAACCAACTTTCAATATTAGGCGTCGAAACGCTTCTGGGTCATCCAAAACTCGATCCGAGCATACGCCTAAGTTCGTAATCATCATACGAACCTATTGGAACCGTCAAATCCTGATTCCGAGGTCGTTTACTCAAAATATTGACCGGAATCAAACATAGCCTTTTAAGGCCAACTTAAGGAACCAAGTGTTCCGATTTCAACCCGAACCCTTCCAAATATCGAACTAACCACCCCGCAAGTCATAAAACAATAAAAAAATAAATGGGAAGTCTTATTTAGGAGAACAGTATTTCAAAAAGTAAAAAGACTGGTCGGGTCGTTACATTCGCTACCTCTTAAACAAACGAACATTCGTCCTCGGACGGGTCGAGAATCATACCTGGAGTGCTGAATAAGTGAGGGTATCTGCTCCGCATGTCCTCCTCGAACTCCGAGGTCGCCTCCTTGACTGAGTGGCCCCTCCACTAAACCTTTCACTACAAGAAATCAGATTTTTAGTAGCGACAGAAGTCGCGAAAAAAGCCCACAAAGTCGCTGCTAAATACATATAGTAGCGCCCTTAAGGTTGCTGCAAGTACAACCGTTGCTGAATATTTTTTGTGACGACTCATTGGGGTCGCCACAAAAAGGCACGTTTTGTAGCTACTATAATCGCTACAAATATTTAATAAATATTCTACAAAAAAGTGTTTCACAGAACAAATTTTAGGAAGGTCGTCACTGTATGACTACAATTAGTAGCGACTGCAGTCGCCACTAAAACCTTTATAGTTTCAGTTGCAACTCTTGTCGCTACAATAGCTTGAGATTTAATGGCAACCTTGATCGCCAAAAATACTAATTGCTTCTGCGGCAAGGTTCTGTCGCCACTAAAAATCTATTTTTCAACAACTACAATGGCCAAATTCTAATACATTTCAATTAAATTGCTACCAATATTTAAAGATTTACGTAATTATTCAACAAACAATAAAAACATATCTCAAGTCAAATATTATAAATACTTTCATAAATACAAAGTTAGTTAAATACATACTATATAATATTTATTATTCATTGTCATTATATGCATATACATACAACAAAAAATAAAAAGTAGGATATTAAGTGTCTTCAAAATCCTCCTTGGTCAACGCCTCTTGTGATTGTTTAAGAATCTTGTCCCTGCTATTAAGAAAAAACAACACATGATTACTTTGACAATCTCATAATTTAATGTTAATAGTAAAAGGGGTGATCACACATAATTTAACTATTTGTATAAGCTAATTAGGAAAAGAACATCTGATATCAAAAGGGATAAATAGGAAAAGCCATCAATATCAAATACATTAACAATTAGAAGTAGATCCATATGCACCACAAATGTACACTAACTTTTAAGAGCAACTCTAGAAGTGAAACATAAACTAAAACAATTCAATTGAACTCACTAGAGAAGTTTACTTTCTGTAAGCTGATTAGGAAAATACATAACTTATGTTCACCGCTTCAACAATGCCAGCAATCCAAGTCTTAATGCAAGATTTTTCTTTAACTACCAGAACCGACCAAGCACTACTAGAATCTTAGAACTGTTATGGCAAACTAATCTTACCTATCATATCGATTCTTCCTAGTTTATTAAATGAATTATCAATTGAACCAAGGACGAGTTTTAGCAGAAGTTAATACTATTGATTATGATTTGTCAAAAATAGCTACAAATAGTTAACAATTCAACAAATTAAGCTAATAAAGCACGAATTCCACGGAGGTAACAACATATAAAATCTTTAATATGTCATATTCACTATTAGTGTATACATGGTTTATAAAAAAAAAATTAAAAAGGAGTCTTATCAGTATTGAACCATCAAAAGAAAAACTTAGAAGATAGTGAGGAACCTTTCTCACACAAAAAAGCATTTAAGGAAAAAAGGAACACGTTATGTACAATTAGCTATTTTGAAATTGTAGGTGTCATAGTTCCTCACATTGTCCAAATTTAGTAAGAAAACAAATCAAAGATGACCATCAGGTACTTCATAAATATAAAGTAGTATAAAATCATGCAATCTAAAATCAAGTACAACATTTGAAGTTGTATTTCTACTCTGATTAATAGTGTTAATAAAATAGACTATCCAAAGTTGCAACATAATATTTTTTAAACAATTTATCAGACATCCATGCATATAAATGCCCTACGCGTCATCTCTAGTTGTAATGACTCAACTAAATCAGCATACATATTGTGCAAAATTATTAAGACCGGTAATTTCCACTAGCAACCCGTAACCAGCTTACCAAAGAATTAATAGTATAGCGAAAAAGAGAAGACCAAGTCATGTTCTAGATTTCATTAAAAAAGACGTAGCTCAGCCTTATGCGGCCTTCAGATGAGTAATGTTTGTAAAATTTTATTTCGAAGATTTTCTAAAGATCCAAAATTCTATTTTTATAGCACACATTCGGACAATATTTTTCCAAGTTATACACATGTTCGTGCATGGTGTGGTAGAGAAAATAACAAAACTGATTTTCTATCAATTAATTACTGATTCATGGTGTTTTTAAGTCATGGGTGGAAAAACTGAAGTAAGACTTTTCGATACAAATAGCATCTTCAGGAACAACCATAAACCGCATTTGTACAGTCTCTTAAATAGAAAAGAACCAAAATACATATTAGCTAAATAAGAATAAGATTTTCCAAAGCCATCATTGTGGATTTCTGAAAAGAGTATTTCCAATGTGAGTCAAATTTTCACTGATTTTTCATGATTATAAGGGCAATTTATTAGTGTTGGCATTCTCATAGTTAGATTTACTGCCCATAATACTTTTACTATAGATATTATATCTAGTACAACTCCAATTTTAATCTAAGAGGAACAAATATCAAATTTTGGCACATACGTTTTTCATTCATCTGAGTACTTACTGGAAATTGTTCATCAGGCTTTGACATCCAACCGAATATTTTATTGTTAAATGTACTACTATAATCAATGAATCAATTTCCTTTGTGTGCCATCCTAAAGGTAATACCAATAGTGAATCTTAGAAGCAGCACTTATGCTCTCGTCTCTCCCAAGGAAAGGTAGTAAAATATAGAGAAAGAATGAAACAAAAAAGGTAATTAACTTTGTAAAGCATTCTGTATTATATAAATGATCAAGCAATATAATAACTAAATCCAATATTTGAACACCCCTATAATAAAGAGGCAGAATCAAAGGCCTAATCAAAGATTATAGAAAAAAATAAATAACTACGAATCTTATTAAACAACATTAATGAATCTTAACAAAAACTTATAATGTTAATACGATCAACAGAAAGACTCTTTCTATAAGAGCAGCGGTGTCACAATCCATTTTTCCCCTTCGAAAGACGTCGTGATGACACCACTACTAGAAATTCGCTAATTAGTTGTCACGATCCAAAATCCTATCTTAGGTCGTGATGGCGCCCAACAGCGGGATCAGGCAACTAACACTCAATTTACTAAGGGTCTTTCTTATAAGATTAAACATTTCAACATATACTCAATTTTTAAAACTTAAAACATGAATCGACAAGGATAAT
>MDKJ01204984.1:0-10610 GCA_005239525.1 Nicotiana knightiana | reverse complement strand
AAAGCACATAAAATGCGAGGTATATAATGCTTAAAATCACGAATTCTAGCCACACATCAGGAGTCGTGCAAAATATTTAAAGGGATAGCCTCACATACCTTGTATATACTTCCCCAACCTCAAGCTACGCAAATGTAACAAATCCTTAACCTCAATAAGAGAAATGACACTATCATTATCATTTAAGCGTCACAACTATTATGTATCGACCACAACCTATTTTACGATGAAACGGACAGCACCTCACCTATTTATATGACTTCACACAAGTAAAAAAAATATCCAAACAGACCAAACAACATCAATAATAATCATATTGAGCCTCCCAGAACAGTCCACACACAACCTAATCACTTCACACATAAGACAACCACCGTAGTCGTGTCAAACGACCCGGAAATGTTACAACGAATGACCAGCTCACAACCCTAAATCTATATGGTGTTTCTACACACTCTTACTCCTCCAAAACTCCACAAAATAGTAGTAAAACATACAGCCAAACAAAACCATAAAACAGTCCGCTACAAGTCAAATAACTCGAACTCACAGCTTCCGATCACCGTCCCGTGAGTTCTAACTATTAGGAAACATATTTATCAACCTTCATTGATATTTAAGAACTTAAATATAGATACTATACGTTTCTTAACTATGAATTACCTTCCAAAACTCTAACTACAAATAAAATGGAGAGGCGGTATAATGACACTTACGTCGTACGGATCGCTTTGATGTTATTGCTTCTCGATTTCTTGCCCGGAATGATAATCTTCTTTGAAATCCTAGAAGATAGCTTGAAGTTATGCTTATGGGTGTTCTATGGTCTTTTTATTCTGAATAATGAAGAGAAATCCGACCTAAGGTTTATATATATCAAGTTTGGAAAAGTCAAAGAGGTGCTAGCTTGGCACCCTAGGATTGGTCAATCTTCCGACACTTATATCTATTTATCCTAATGTCGTATGAACAAACAGTTAAGAGAGTTGGAAACTAAATTCAAAGACTTTCAATTTGGTATATTATGTGTCCCAATAAGACCTCATATAGCACATGAAATGTATTTCTCAAAAAGCTCTAGTGATTCACCTACTTGTCACTTATGATGTCTTTTGCAGTCTCGCAAAACTGCAAATATCTCTCTACTCCTACGTCGTATCGCTGAACGGTTTAATGCATTGGAAACTAGACTCATATATATTAAATTTTATTTGTATATCATCCAATAATTCCAAGTATATTGGGAGAAAATCTCAGTTACATTTGGTCTAATGTTAAGCACATTATGAGTGTAACTTGTGAAGACCTTTGCCGACTTTCGTTCCACAACTTGCTTGACTTAAAAATGTAGAACAAAACTATCGTACAATAAAAATTAACTCATATAATAACCTACTTATCATGTAATGAACCACAGTCTCACCCTAAAGTACATGTTATAACATTCCAAACTCGTCGACTTTCGACGAAACATATTTTTTTCAATTGGTTTAGCTTCTAAGCTTTCCAACACTCTTGGTACTCGTTATTCATGATCTTAAATATTTTTAACCTCCAATTTAACATGATTAACTTACTTTATATTTCATCAAATATAATCTTATTTATGAGCTTACATCAATTGACTTACGATGTACTCTCACGTACGTAAACATGGGGTGTAACATCATTCCCCCATTCGAAACATTCATCCTCGAATGTTGACTAATGCAATTTTCCATATCCTAAAAAAAAACTCTTACAAATAATTTAATATTGTCTTTTCCATCTAGATAGTTGTTCGGGGAAAAAATCCAAAGGCTAGAACATCTCCCCTTTAGGCCTCTTTCTCACACCACGACTTGTGGTCGAACTCCTTACAATGTCGTAACTATTTCTACCTTCTTTCATGCAGCTTAGACAATTCTAACCTTGAATGTGCGCCAATGCGACTCTTATATCCTTTTTTATTTCTTATTATCTTTTAACCTATATTTATGATTCACTTCGTGAAGATATATTGTACTATGACAAGCTGTCCCTCTGGGCATCTATAGGTGTGCTAAAGTTATTTGTTTGGTATTTTGTTGAACTTATGATTATTGCTATATCTTGTTTCATAGCCTCAGTTATCTATGCTTATGGTTTTACCACTACTAGGTAGGTCATACTATACCATAACTCTTACTTCGGTTTATTATTATGGAGACTTGCCACCCAACTCCAGGTTTTTCTCTCACCGCTTATCCTATATGTATAAATCTAAGCCATTTAATGCTTCCTTATTACCGTCCATCTTAATAATGACAACATAATCTCATCTCATACTTTGTAACTTTCATCCATTCATTGTTGATTCACCTTCATATTGATCTATAATCTACCACTAATAATTTAAAATCTCTTATGTAATATATCGTCACTAGGGCTCACGTCTCATCAGGGAACATCTGAAGTGATTTTTCCGATCCACTTAGGGACGATACTATAATGCAATAACTGTATTTCATAGCATCCCAATGCGATTCATCTTATGGGGGTATTCTAATCACGTGCAGTTCATGATATACTTCTTCTATAAATCATTACTCAATCAAAGGTCTAAACGTCATCCTCTTATCATTTATCACAATTACACCCTTACTTTACTACCATGGTAGCATTCTATCTCTTCTAAATACTCCTAATTTTAAACTCCTTTGCGTTCAATCATGATATACTGAGCTTTTTATAACTATATGGAAACCATCAGCTCTCTTGTTGTGATGGGTTTAATCTCGAGGAATTACCTATTCTCGTCACCTTCTCACACAGCTTTTCTTATCCTTACTCATGCCTAGCTAAAACCTTGTTTCTCTACTATACTTTAGCTTGTGACCTACACACATCTCCTTATACTACTCATAACCTTCCTTTCATCATGTTAGCACCATGTATTTCCTTTCGCGCCTTCTCAGTTGTCCTAAAATGTAAACAATTACTTTTCATGGTCGTTTTGCCACTTGCTGCATGGGTACTTGGCCTATCTTAGTGCCCATGAATACGGGAGTTCCCACTGTTGCAAGACCAAAATTTCTACTTTAGGTCACTATGCTTATGTTGAAGCATGCTTCCTTATTTCCTCAGCTAGTCTTTCGTTGTAGTACTTAGGGAAGAACTTCTAACTCTTATAGAGCTGAGACCTTATTACATTGTATATCCCACGATATTTCTGATGTTCTTACTCGCCTATCATTATCCTTAGTTACTTACCTTCATGCCCTTGTGCTTGTAGGGTTTCTTCTGAATTGACATTTCAGTTGTCTCCATTGTGGCACTCTCTTTTATTTCCGTAACACTTATATTGTGCCTTCTACTACCCCAAATCATGTCTGAATATTTCTCGAGGATTACAATTTTGTATCTAAGAGACTGAATTTCCTATGCTGGGTTTCACTACGTTTATCTTGCATGATATACTAATTTGCCTATATCCTCCTATCTATCCATAACTAGGATCTCCATGAATCAACTACTGACTACCCATTGGTCCACTCTTATATCTTTATTTTATGTGACGCCTCTTGGGTTATTTCCTTTGTCTTAACTTACCTCTTGTACGGGATCCTTATGTATCAAGTTTTTATCCCCACTTATATATCAATATCATCGAGTGCGAAACCCTTATTGATTCTCCCCAAGATCATGCTTGCATAATGTTTTGGAGTTATATTATATATGTAGGATACGAATAAATGCAATCTTATTTCTTTCACCTTTTTACCACATTATTCCTTTACCATTCGATATTTACCTCTTCATCTTTGGCATTTTGTTTCTACATCTTCACAGACATTACTCGCCTTGCGGTAACCCTTCTACACCAGGCATAATTTTATTCCGTACACACAAGGGTGACACGTGGTATAACTGGCACATTTAGTCCCTTAAGCTTAACTCTTCTCATCATACTTTCTTTAGGGAAGCGTCTTCGTGAATGACCTTTAAAGGTTATTCTTCTATTGTTCATTGTATTATTGTCGAAACACTATCTTTGACCAATTCCTTTGATCCCTAATTCATGTTCGATTTTTTTTTTCTTGTTTACTATCCCATACGGATTTCTTAACTTTTCCTTATGGTAATCATGTGTGAGTCACCAACTCATTTCTCGAAATGAGGGTATGGCTTTATGGCTTACACTTTTGTATTGTCTCAAGGCTTGTCTCCTCTCATTTTTTTTCCTTCACTTGACTATAGACTTTATCATTATACTATATTCTGATTTACAGCTATAACTCATTTATCATCTCTTACTCATAATGTTGCATTTACTCTCTTATTATTCTCATGCTAATATCTCTACCTATCGCCCTATTATAAAGACTTCAACATGACGTTCTTTCACATTTAGCTCCCCCTGCTTTATATCGCTGGCTCTTCGGGACGCCTAACATTCTTCTTCTTTTTTTCTTTACTAGTGGTTGGAGTCATACTAAGGCAAATATTTATCCCTTCTAGGATCCTAGTGCCTATCTTCTGAAATTTCTGAATATTCTAGTATTCATATCTGACTGTTCTATTCTAGAGTGACCATATGGCTATCTTCAAATGAGAACTATTACCATGTTCTGCACTACCCTTCAAAAATGTTAAATAGTGATAACAATCTATCCACAATTTTCAGTTACTCTAATCCCAACTGGATCCTGATATCCTATCCTTCTCTTAAATTATTTCAGTTAGCTCCCATAGGGCATAATTGTTATTGGTATGGACAATTGTATATATCTTTGTTACCGTTGAAAGTAACTAAAAATGCTTATATTTCTCTGCCAAAATTATAAATACTGATAATCTTTATTAACTAGGTACCTCGTACCATTCTTTATCTTGCTTCTTTTACTTGCTAAAACTCGTATCTACCTTCTGATTCTCTTATTTCTTTTTACCATGTGGGTAGATAGATATTATTTCCTTAGAGCTCCTTATTAAGAAACTAACACATCTTAGTACACACATGTGATGCAAAATTGAGTTCCTCTGACTTAACTCTTCAACAGCCACATTGCAATCTCTTACCATCCATCTTTCTAGATGTATCGATCGTGGTGTTATAAATAAGAAAGAATTGAGGAAATTGAGTTCTTACGATTGAGCTCTACCACACGATCTAGAGTAAGAAGAAAGAGTAACAATCCTAAATGACCTGTCGCCTCTTGCTTATAAGTGTGGTGCACAACACACCCATAGACAAGACTCTACTAGACACGGCTCATAGACAACCCCTAGGACAGACCTGCTCTGATACCAAGTTTGTCACAACCCAAACTGGAGGATCATGACTAGCACCCGGGCCATACTTGTCGAGCACCAACGTACAATTTATCTAACCTTCTTATTATCTTTAAGGGATAACGAGATAAACATAAATGGTAGATATGGATCATGAACATACAACACATGGGATGACAAGATTGCTAAGAAACTACATAAAAGGTACGAGCTACAACGCTACCATGAAAGACTATACAACAAAAATTAGCCAACAAGGCATACCGAACTATACATGAGTCGACACCTATCTATGATCCTCTAAAGGAGCATAAGTAATGCAACATAGACAGAATAGGGCCCCGACATACCCATATATCTATAACAAAAATGCATACCAGGACCACGGCAAGTCCGGAGAAGGGATCTCGCCTATAACCGCTGAACTTGAAAGCCTATTGTGGTGGGGGAGCTTTGCCTACCTGTCCATAAGGACCTGCAGCACGACATGCAGCGTCCACAAATAAAAGGATGTCAGTAGGAATAAAGTACTGAGTACGTAAAGTCGGGAAAGTATAAATAAGAACATTAATATAAAGAGAGATGTAGGAGATACAACATGTAGCATCTGAGTGCTTCTAAGAGGCATTAACATGAAATGCATGATACATATATACAGATAATCTTTTTAAACATCCGCCTCACTGGGCATCATCATCATCATAGAACATTCGCCTCTGTGGGCATCATCATCATCATATCATACCCGGCCGAAAAGAAGACTCGGTAAACCCAACTGATCAGTGGTTGCACAATAGGTTCCATAACCGGCCGACTATAGCGCAACTCGGTAGAGTAAAATAGAAACATATATATAATACATGCAGGACTCATTGGAATCATGTTCTGAACATTTGGGAGCGACGTAAGGTCGATATTCCCCGTACACATCATTAGGGCTAACTCTTCATCGAGAATCTTATAAGAATCAGGAAGTACCAACAACATTTATAACATAAGAATAAGAGAAGCAACCTTAACATCAATTGTTCCATAAGAAGGGAAACAATGTAAGTACTGCTAGCTTCTAAGAGTAGAGTATCTTTGGAAGCTCGTTGATTGCATTATGTACAATCGGAGTCGTGAAAAAGAAGGAAAGGATAACCTCACATACCTTGTATATACTGCCCCAACCTCAAGCTACGCAAATGTCACAACTCCTTAATATTCAATAAGAGAAACGACACTATCGTTATCATTTAAGCGTCATAACTATCATGTATCGACCACAACCTATTTTACGATGAAACCGACAACACCTACCCTATTTATATGACTTCACACAAGTAAAAAAATCACCAAACAGCCCAAACAACATCAATAGTAATCATACTGAGCCTCCCAAAATAGTTTACACACAACCTAATCACTTCACACATAAGACGACCACCGTAGTCGTGTCAAATGACCCGGAAATGTTACAACGAATGACCAGCTAACAAACCTACATTTATTGGTGTTTATCCACACTATTACTCCTACAAAACTCCACAAAACAGTAGTAAAACACGCAGCCCAACAACAACACAAAACAGTCCGCTACAAGTCAAATAACTCGAAGTCACGGCTTCCGATCACCGTCCCATGAGTTCTAACCATTACGAAACATATTTATCAACCTTCCTTGATATATAAACACTTAAATACAGATATTAGACGTTTCTTAACTATGAATTACCTTCCAAAAATCTAACTACTAAGAAAAAGGAGAGGCGGTATAATGACACTTACGTCGTAGGGATTGCTTTGATGTTATTACTTCTCGGTTTCTTGCCCGGAATGATAATCTTCTTTGAAACCCTAGAAGATAGCTTGAGGTTATGTTTATGGGTGTTCTCTGGTCGTTTTATGCTGAATAATGAAGAGAAAGCCGACCTAAGGTTTATATATATCAAGTTTGGAAAAGTCAAAGAGGTGCTAGCTTGGCACCCTAGGATTGGTCGATCTTCCGACACTTATATCTTTTTATCCTGATGTCGTATGAACAAACAGTTAAGAGCGTTGGAAACTAAATTCAAAGACCTTCAATTTGGTATATTATGAACCATAGTCTTACGCTAAAGTACATGTTATAACATTCCAAACTCGTCGGCTTTCGACGAAACTTATTTTCTTCAATTGGTTTAGCTTCTAAGCTTTTCAACCCTCTTGGTACTTGTTATTCATGATCTTAAATATTTGTGACCTCCAATGTAACATGATTAACTTACTTTATATTCCGTCAAATATAATCTTATTTTTTAGCGTACATCAATTGACTTACAATGTACTCTCACGTACAAAAACATGGGGTGTAACAATCTGCCTGTTAAAATCAATCAATGATTTACAGTTTAAATACCATGTCCATAGGATTCTGCCTGGTTATCACTTAGGCAATCCTGTAGGATAATTAAATCTTGAATTTAAAAAATGTGCTTGTTTGACTGCTTGTAAACGTGCCCAGATTCAGTAAGTAATAAAAATCAGTAGGCAAACTGATGGATACTCACAACCTCGCTTTAATAAAACCGCTATACATTATGTTTGTGCTCACTTAGATATCCTGCCTATAGGACCCCCCTAAATCATTTAAAACTTCTTGTTTGAATAAGCGTGCAACTATTTGTTTATTTATGGAGGTAAACATGAGCTCCCCCTTAATTTCTCCTTATGTGACAGTCTTACTTGATTTTTTCTTTGTCGCTTAGGTTTTCCCCTTTTAAGCAACATATGTGAGTCTAGAACCACCTTAAGTAGAGGTCCTAAACACCTCCAGGGCCATAGGTAAGGGACGGGTAGTGCACGCATAGGATACGTACCAGATGCTATTAGAACGCTTAGATAATAATTGAAAAGGGGAGGGTAACGGGGTAGTAAAGGAGATGATGACCTGTGCGCTCATGCTACGTGTAACACGTCTATTTGAGGAAGGTTACCGGGTATTGCATAGAAGTAATCCTATAGGCTAATAAACATAGGACCCCTTTAAATTCTATTTTAAAGTAATCCCTACTTGTTTTTAAATTGTTTTATTTTCCTTTAAAGACTAATTCGCTTAAATTGAGTTTGGCCGGGACCCACCATTGTGGACCTCGAGGGGTGCCTAACACCTTCCCTTCAAGGTAATTTTGAGCCCTTACCCAATCTCTGGTGATGTAAACCGGTTTATGAGTTATTTGTTTCATGTGCCCTAACGCACCTTAATTTTTTAGGTGGCGACTCTTCAAATCCCATATCACGTCCCAAAAGGAAGGGAGTTGTCTCAAAGTGTCGAAACCCGGACTCCACAAGGAAAAAAAGGGGGCGCGACATCATGCTGACTTTGCTGGGGATAATTAGGCTCTTACCAAGATGAACTTGCTTTTATGAATTAGTCTTAAGCATGCTTTATTCTGCTAATATGTGTGCACCCTTTCCCTTTTCCCTTTATGTGAATTTAATTACCTATTTTCAAGAATTTATAATTTCCTTTACTACAGAAACTGATTTGTCTCCTTGTTTTCTTTCTTAAACGTGTTTCGATTATTAAATAATGCATTTATCATTACGTGCAAATACATGACAACATGCTATTTACTGTTGCATAAATCTGGCTCAACATCATATTCCACTCGTGCGTAATCAATCCCATTGCAACGCTTGATGAGTGTTTGCGCTCTTCCTATATATCACCCTTTAAATTTTGAAAGGCTTATTTACGGTAAAACTAGTCGATCAGCGGTGCAGTCGACGGTTTTGTGCCTTTCCCCCTCAAGTTGTCCGCTTGAGGTTACCAATTTAGACCTCTATAGAAACCTTAATCTAATTTCTGGTACATGCATCATGGTCAAAACCTAGCCAGGGTTAATATGTTGTCCACATAATAACCCTTTAAGAGAAACCTTGTCGAAAAGTCCACCAGGGTTTCTATAATCCCAACGGACGCAACCAAAATCTTTCCATTAATTTTGGAGAAATAAGTGCCAATATGCTAATCACTTATGTGTAAGTAGTCGAATCTGGAGGGGGAAAGGGCCTAACCTTATTTGTTTGCAGAAATAAGGCATGAAGTCCCCAGGTTCGGCATGGTCGAAATAATACCACCATTGTTGCTGGATTGGTGGGAGGACCTTTCGCCAAGTGACAAGGACCATGTGAAAAGGGTCCTCGGAAACTTACCCTCTTTACTGGATATCCAACCAAACAATATGTTGATTGAAGAGGCCACTATGTTCTGGGACGGAGAAAGGTCCGTGTTTCATTTTAGAAACATAGAAATGACTCCTCTCTTGGAGGAGATAGGGGGATTCGCTGGATTACCTTGGGACAGTCCGGGTTTATTGGTGCCGGAAGATCGTACCGCTAGGGGATTTCTGAAAATGATGGGTTTGAAAAAGAACGATTATTTGGAGTGTCTGAAAGAGTCCTACATACCCTTTAACTACATCTATGAATGATACGGCCATAATAAATCCTATTGTATCTTCCATGATGAATTCTCGATCAGTTGCTTGGGTCATATTCACCGCAGGGTTTTTCTCTTCGTTGTTTGCTTCCTGGGTATGATAGTATTTCCAAGCAAAAGAGACATGATTCACACTAGACTGGCTATGGTAGCCAAAACCTTAATGGAGGGGATCGAGTGGAAAACATATACCATTGTCCCTATGATCATAGATGACATCTACTGCGCCTTGGACTGCTGCTAGAAGAAGTTCAAACACTTTGAGGGTTGTAATCTGCTACTACATGTTTGGTTATTGGAGCATCTCCAAATGGGTAAATATCATCAAGAGTTTCCTTGAAGGGCGTGGAATGCTCATACATCCTTCCATCACCCTAAGAGAATGACTTACATCCCAGACAGGTTTGCTAAACCAAAAAATGCTACAGAACGGGCGCAGTTTCTTGAAAATTTGACTAGGGATGTTCGAATGGTTCCCTACCGGTGAGTTCATCATCAGATATAGGGACGCTCCTACCTGGTATTGATCGAGTTTAGGGGCATATACCCTTATGTTCTCATAAAGTTTTGAGACAGACAGACAGGAAGCAAGTCATACTGCGAGTTTCCAAAATGAGTCATCATAGGGCAGATTTTCAGGATGATGACATCCCATACAAATGTGAAGCTCAACAAATATGGCATCTAAAGGTTATTGTAGAAAGGGACACCATCGAGACAGACAGGTACCACGCACGACATGTACGCTTTTACCTATCATGGTTGGAAGACAATATAGCAGGAGTAGTTGAGTAGGGAGTCGGTCGGGGTAATAGAGTCATAGACGAAGTTGATTGTGGTTCCGTATAAGATCCTGAATAGTACCTGCAGTGATGTTCTATTTTTTCTTTAT
>ML438644.1:6956-25164 GCA_005239525.1 Nicotiana knightiana | reverse complement strand
AACTAAAATATTATTTCAAATAGAAAAACCTAAAGAATACTCATACAGCGCCTCAAATAGGCATTATAAAACCGTCACGATCATAGTCTTGACTACTTAATCTACACTCGGGTGCGACAACTCATGTCCCCGTCCTCAACTTCAAATTATAATAAAAATCACATGTTGTAATTACGGGTGCATTTCATGTGGCGTAGTTATAATGTGTCCAAAAGACAAACAAGTGCACTCCGTCGTGACTAGTTCCAAGATAAATCCATAAAAAACGGCTAAAAATTAAGAAGGCTAAAATGCACAATAGGTTTAAAATACGTAAATAATCAGATAACTTAGGCCAAATATTAATAGTTAAGCGACCGTGCTAGAACCAAGGAACTCGGGAATGCCTAACACCTTCTCTCGGGTTAACATAATTCCTTACTCGGATTTCTGGTACGCATACAACTTAGAACAAAGTCTAAATTTCCTCGGTTTGGGATTTTAATAAAACGGTGTCCCGGAACATCGTCAAAAATCCGGGTGGTGACTCTGAAAACTAAAATAAATCCCAAATCTGAATAATGTCACTTAAAGTGGAAAAACTCCCTCTACCCTTCATCAATCCCGGGGTAGTGAAAAAAAGAGGTGTGACACCAAGTATACCAATTTTGATAGTTCAAACGATCTTTAAAGGGTATTGATAAAGTATTTACCATATTACGAGCTAAAGAATATTTCATGGAGTGATATATGGAACAAGTAACTTACAGACCGAAGAACATGTCGAATACATGAACTAATACAGTACTCTTAGGGATGCCAACATGAGAATCACAAATAATTTGCAAATGATTTCACTAACGTGTTTATGAATCACTTCCTTCTTGACAATTTCTTATATAAACTTGCTTGCAAGATAGTTTAAGAAATTGATGTAGACGATGGGTGTACCGACATATGGCACTTAACTTTCACAACTGAATAGATAAGCAACATATTAAGTTTCGAGGCTTGCTGAAAGATTGGTTAACCGTTTAAACAAGGTAGTAACTATACATACAAAAAACTTCGGCATATGTTGCACTTACCAGAAAGATTGAGAATAGGGACACGATAGGCGTGCAACAAAGAATTTATGTAAGAGAACCGAGATTAGGAATCCTTCAATATGGATTTTAATACGGGTCGAACATTTAAAAAACAAGGATATTTGAAATATTGAGCGAGCCTTTTACGGTTGCCACTTTTGTGAAATTGGTAAATTGGTAAATGGAAAAGGCTTGATATATCCCTCTACTTTGTTTTATTGTTCAATCATGTCCCTCGTTATACTTTTCGTCCAGATTTACACACGCCGTCCATCAAAGTTCTATATTTGCCCATATTTAATGGTTGGGACACGCGGCACATTTTAAGAGAAAAAACCAACCCAACTCATAAATTAAACCAACCCGACCCTTCCCTTGCCCCGCCTGACCCTACCATTTTTAACTTTATTAAAATTTTATCCCCGCCGTAAAAACCCAGACGGGCTTGGTCAGGATTTCATATAGACCCAAGTTCTTTAAAAGCTGGTTATATCCATAGTCTTTATACTCCATTGTAGATTTTGGAAGATACGTCTTGAAAAAGCTTCTTCTCCATTGTAGTTTAAAGACATAACTTGATCTTCTTTCTTAACTTAAAATAAACCAAACCACTTGCATTAATTGCTGGAGCTAACATATCAAAATATATTTCTGCTGGTAGTAATAATTCTTTTGCTTCCCTCCAAACCCAAGCTTCTGAATAAAAAATTTCACAACGATAATAAATCAACCCTAATTTCCTATAATGATGATAAAGAGTCCGAGGCAACGATAACCTTATGAACTTGAACTGCAAAGGATTTGATAAAGATTGAACAAAAAAACCTGAAATAGTTTTGCTTTTTTCACAAAACTGTAAATAACAGGATTTCATATTCCAAAATCTACAATGGAGTATAAATATATAGTGAGGATAAAATTTTAATAAAGTTAAAAATGATATAGGGTCAGACTGGGTAAGGGAAATGGTCAAGTTGGTTTAATTTATGAGTTGGGTTGGTTCTTTCTCTTAAAATGTGCCACGCGCCCCAACCATTAAAAATAGGAGCAAATATAAAACTTTGATGGACGATAGGGGTAAATCAGGAATGAAAGTAAAATGGGGGACATAATTGAACAATAAAACAAAGTAGATGGATATATCAGGCTCTTTTCCGATTGGTAAATTGTATATGCCCATGTAATTAAGTTAAACTTAATTAGGGAGGGTAATATCCAGTATATGAGTAAAAATAGCACGGGCTAGCTAGTTTTCGGACTGGTCATTCAAAAATAGCCAGCGTTTGGCAAGTCGTTGAAAAATATCCATTATTTTGCTGCAACAGAGATCGGTCCAGCATAATATACTGGAGTTCGGTGCACCTGTGTACGAACTTCCAGCATATTATGCTGGACTCGTATACTTTGCTGGAACTCCAGTATAATATGCTGAGTATTTTCCGGATTTTGAACAATGTTCTCATTCAGATTTATCTTTACATGAAAAGTGACTAAAATTTACTTACTTTTGAAACTGTGACTATTTTTGAATGGTCACTTATAAATTTGGCTATTTTTGAATTTCTCCCATAAGTAGAAATCCCAAATCAAAAAGTACTTGGACCCTATTTTAATGGGCTAGAATAGGGAAACCAAACAAATTTGGCCCAAACTGAACTGCTTCCTGCCTAATTCTTTCTTCCTAAACCCTCCTCAGTCGCTGACTTTGTTCCCTCTCTCTTTCTACTGCTAACTCCTTACCTCAACTCAGATATCATTGTTCCTGGTGTTTGGTAAGAACTTTTACAAAGTAATGTAGTTATTTTACTTTCTTCTTATGATACTGTCTTAAATTTGTTATGTTATACTAATTTTGTGAAAACAATCAAATTTCTCCAGCTTTTCAGTGGCCGAGTAAAAACAATGGCGGATGTGGTACAATACAAGATGGAGAGAATGCTCCCTGAGCTAGAGGACTTAGAACGGCGCGGCTTGTTCAGCCGCCATGAAATAGCAGAAATAGTTAAACAACGACGTAAATTCGAGTACAGGCTAAAGAGACCTAGTCCGTTAAAGCAGGATTTTATTGCTTATATTGATTATGAGAAAAGTCTAGATGCTCTTCGACTTCTACGTAAGAAAGTTCAGATGAAGAAAACGGGCGATAGGAAGGTGAAGAAATCGGTTTCGGATTATGCTGGAGTTTCTAGGATTATTGAGATTTATCGGCTTGCGACAAGTAGGTTTAAGGGCGACATAGAGCTTTGGTTTCAGTATTTGGAGTTTTGTAGGGAGCGAAGGAATGGTCGAATGAAGAAGGTACGTTTTACATTTTGCAAAAACCTGCTTATTTTGTAGCTCAAATTTAGTGTTTTATCCTCAAACTAGTTGAAAATATACAAAACTTCTATTGGCATGAGATAAGTTTAAACGGAGTACTGTGGTCGGTGAGGATTCATATACTGACCCCAACTTATTTGAGGTTGAGGTGGAGTTGTTGAATCCCTAAACTGGTTATTGTACCACGAGCGAGACGTTTAGAGAACTCAAAAATTTAAATGCTAGTGATTCTTTACTATTTGATTGATACTCTTTCAATTTTAGTCCATTTTTAAAAAAAATAATACATTTTTATATTAAGAAACAATTTAACGATTTATAGTCACACAAATATATTTGATTTGTGTTAGATGGCAAGCTTCACAACATCAGACAAATTAGGGGATCCTTTCTATTGTAATGATATACCAAAGTATTTGGAATTGAGGTAGACAAATTAGGGGATCCTTTCTATTGTAATGATATACCAAAGTATTTGGAATTGAGGTATAGTTAGATTAATTTTTGATGACATTTGAATCTTATTGGGGAGCAAATAAGTTCTAAAACATTAGAAATAAAGAACATTAGATGAGATAACAAGGGAAGGCCCGTGGTTTTGGGGGGGGGGGGGGTAATTTTGCTTTTGTTACTGTTGAAATGTCAATGTCATTGATAAGATAAAGTTCCATTTATCAAGCATTGAGGGTATCCAAATGAAATTAGCTTTGCACCTTGTGCAAACAGTTGAGTTTGATGAACTTATTGTGCTACATAAAAGCTCCAAAGTTGCAGGCTGTAAATGCGTATTTGAATATAATATCTAGTCATGGCAGTCCAAGACACCTTTATATAATTTCTAAAGTTGGTTAACTAAGTGGGCGTTTGGACATAAGATTGTAAAATTCCAAAAAATGGTATTTAAAATTTAGAGTTGTGTTTGGACATGAATATAATTTTTTTGGGTTGTTTTAGAAGTTTTGTGAGCGATTTGAGTGAAAATTTTGAAAGAGTTTTTTGAAAATCTTGAAAATTTCCAAAATGCATCTTCAAGTAAAAATTGGAAATTTTATGAACAAACGCTGCTTTCCAAGATATTTCTTCCTATTTGAAAATCTCCTCAAGACCCAACTACGGTAAGTCGATCCATTTGCAAGATTTGGTTCAAAATGCACACTTTTCTATTTTCTATTTCCAAGTGCTCAAAACTCAAAAGAGGATTTGTTCCATTCTTTGAACTTAAGTTTTAACAACCTGAGTTTCTTAGCAAAAACAAAATCTAGACTGCCTACATAGACAAAACAACGCCACCAGTTGTTAACTAAATCCTCAAAATCTGGATGTTCCATCCACATATTTTCAAACTTGAAATATGAAACACCTCTACTCCACTGTCCACACTCCGGGTTGAGAGGATAGTGATCTGACACAATGCGTGGATGAGTGGACTCTTTAATAACACCAAAGAGATTATCCCACTCCGAAGAAAACAAGAATCTATCAATTCTCGAAGCCACTGTGCAAGAGATATTTCTTGACCATGTATACTTCCCCCCAAACAAGGGGGATCTATCCGATTCGATTCCTCAATGACTTAAGAAAAGTCCCGCATCCCTCTATCAAATCTTGAACTATGCTTTCTTTAACAAGGGAACCTTGTAGTGTTGAAATCTCCATAAATCACCCAAGGTCTCTCCTAAAGACCCTTTACGGCCACCAATTCCGACCATAATTGGTTCCTTTTTACTCTGTTCGTAGGCGCATACACACCAACATTTTTACTCTGTTCGTAGGCGCATACACACCAGACATTTTTACTCTGTTCGTAGGCGCATACACACCAAGACAAACTCCATGATACCCGAGTGCAAGTTTGACAACATAATGGTGATGGAAAAGCTTTCCTTAAGGATAATAGACCCTGCCCAGTCCCTCTTGTCCCAGAGAATGATTATACCCCCTTTGATAGGTTGTCTTTTTATTACGTTATGTGGTTTTGTTCGCCTCGGGTATTGTATCCCTTGTTGCTAGTATTTGGTACTACTTATCCTCTATCTCTCCCTTTTTCTTTTCTCTTCTTTCTTTCTTGTTATCCACTTCTTTTTATTACCCTTCCTAAGCCGAGGGTCTATTGGAAACAACCTCTCTACCTGTTAGATACGGGTAAGTTAGATACGGGTAAGGTCTGTAGACTACCCTCCTCAGACCCCACCGGGTGGGAACATATTGGGTTTGTTGCTGTTGTTGTTGATAAGTTGTCTTTTTAAATGGGAAAGAGATTCGAGCTTGTTCTTGACATAAGGCTTATCCGTATTCTCTTGATATTAAAACATGCTAGAGTCTAACATGGTGGCGAAGAAAGGTGAAAAAATGAGCTGGAATAGCTAATCGAGGCTTTTTACTAGATGCTAGATATAGATTTTAATCAGACTAAAATTTGCCAATTGTTCAAGTAGGATTTGGAGCATGAGGGAGTCTTAACTTTGACGACATTCTGTGTCAAATCATTAAATGTTGAGAAGGATGCGAATCTTATGTTCTCATTCATATTGTTCTTTAATAGGCCCTGGCGCAGGCAATTAGGTTTCATCCTAAGGTGCCTGGAGTTTGGATATATGCTGCAGCTTGGGAATTTGACAACAACTTAAATGCTGCTGCTGCTCGTGCCCTGATGCATAGTGGCTTGAGAGCATGTCCAACTTCTGAGGATCTGTGGGTAGAATATCTACGGATGGAGCTTACATACCTAAATAAATTAAAGGCTCGCAAAGTCGTGCTAGGAGAAGATGAGGGAACACTGGCTCGTTCTGACAAAAATGCTAAAGAGGAACAGTGGAGAGATGAGAACAAGGAATTATTTATTGCCCTTGATGATAAAAGAGAGGATGACAAATTATCCAACCTTCACGAAGGAGACCCAAAGGAAAAATTAGATTTATTTAGGGAACAAGGTTTAAGTGTTCTTCGGACAGTTTACAGTGGTTCTATTAAAGCCCTCCCTTCCAGTTTCAGTTTAAGAACACGGTTTCTTGAGATACTAGCAGCAACAGATTTAGCTCATTCAGAAGATATGCGAAATGAGATACTTGCTGATATGAAACGGGACTTTTCAGAAGAACCAAAATATTGGGATTGGCTTGCAAGACACGAAGTGATTGATCTTAATAATCCAGAGAGTACAGAAGCAGTGACAGCTGATCAGTTAAGCACAGCAATTCAGGTAACTCTAAACCTTAGTTGCTCCACATATGTTCAGTTTTGATGTTGTAATCCATTGCCTTATAGTGCCTTTTCTAATGTGATAGTTTGAATTTGTCATGTCTAAGATCACATAAAAGGACATGTTATTTGCCAGCAACTTACGCATGCTATTTGAAAATGAAGGTTCTTAATTCGTGAATAAATCCTCAGTATTTGTTTGCTCCACTTCCTGTTCTTCAGTCTAAGAAAAAGGTGGCATAAATTCTGGAATTACCCTTCTGAGTATCCATCTTCTAGTGTGGTTGGAGATTGTTCCTTCACGTGCAACAGTGCATGCTACTTGAACTTGCTATCGAGGACAATTTTATTCTTTTCCTTGACTAAGTCAGATGACATCTGCCAACAGTCTTTGGTTTTACATGAAACGTGAAGATAATCCAAGGCCTGTTCTTTCAATGTCTTCCTTTCGTTTAGTTTTATGATTTGATTCACTTTTAGTTCACTAGTAAACCACTATTTTTCGGAATATCCTGTATAGCTTTCTCAGTTCACTAGCAGGTGCAGGCAGTTGTATGTTCTTGAGTAGCTAACGCTGATACTCTTTTTGTGGGTTTTGGGGTGGAGAGGGGGGTTGTTTGGAGAATTCATTGTCTGCAATTCTCTTTTTTATGCTGTATAGTTGTCCTCTACTGACAAGGTTACACGCATCACTTCTGTAGGTTTATAAGGAGGGTTTAAAATTTGTGCCTTCAGCCTCAATGTTTGATTGTTATTCAAAGTTCTTGATGGATGTCATTCATTTTAGAAATCAGAGCAGTCATTCTTCTGAGCACTTCGGTGCATCTAGTCATGCTATGGATCCTATTTCACATCTCCTGGTAGTATTTGAAAAGGCTGAAACCATGGGGTGCATCACAGAGGATCTTGCTTGTCAGCATGTTTCTTTTCTATTGCAAATTGAGAAAGTAGATGAAGCTAAGACTTTGGCGGAGAAATTGTGTTCTGGAAAATTTTCAGAAGCAGCGCAGCTATGGGCTTTACGGCTCTCAGTGGAAATGAGACTTATCCAGAAGAGCTGCACTCCAAATAAGGCAGCTCTGTCTACTGTCTTTGAACTCATGAGAAATGCTTTATTGAAAGTTCCCGTATCAGAGGCAGAAACTATATGGCTTATGGTAGGCCAAAGCAAAAACCATCCTTATTTAGCGTCTTTGTCATGCATTATAAGATGATGATAGAAACTTTATTGCTCTTTTTGTCTTAACTGTGATATATGATCTTGCTTTCCAAGAGCACATATCAATATTTTCTGCTACCTGAATAGATTCCTTTTGCAAGCATTGAGGGCTTCATATGATAATACATATAAGATACAAGTTTGAGCAGTGCTTTTATCTTGGCAGATTCCATTTAGTTCAATGCAGTTGCATTGTTGAGCATGTTAGAGATGTATCAGTAGATGACATCATGACACATGTACATGGTTAAGCCGTTTCACTGCCATTTGTGTTCTGTTTTCTTTTTCTATTTGTTTTTTGCTTTTTGGCATACGAAGCAATCACTGAGGGCGTCATGAGATATTGCATACAGAATGCAAGTTTGAACTGTGTTTGAGCTGTGTTTATATGTGTTTGAGCTGTGTTTATATGTTGGCAGATTTCATTGAATTCAGTTGGAAACAGCCTCTCTACCTGCATTAGGTAGGGGTAATGTCTGCGTACAGACTACCCTCCCCAGACCCCACATGTTGGGATCAAACTGGGTTTGTTGTTGTAGATTTCATTGAATTCAGTGCATGTTACATTGTTTACCATGTTAAGCTGTATAAGTAAATGACTTATGCACATGGCTACAAGTTTACTGCTGTTTTGTTCTTTTTTGGCATAGAGTAGCATTCATAGGAAGTGCAGGATTGTCCTTGTCGATGTGGAGACTTGAACAAATATTACCCAAAAGAAAACACTAATTCCTTTTCCAGTAGTTGTTAGGATGGAAATTGGGAGCTCTAACTGATGAAAAAAAGGATGGGAGCTTTAGGAGCCCGTTCCATGGTATTTGATCAAGCAACAGGCTTTCTTGCTTTATTTCTTTTCTGAGGGCAAAGCTACCATTTTTTTTTCCTGAGTAATGTTATTACATGCCATTCTGTTTGTAAATGGATATATATGAGCTTTAACTTCTTAGATCCATTTACTCCTTTAAAAAGCTTCTTTATGATCCATTTACATCACATGTTATGCAGGCGCTCAAATATTTCTCCACTCATAAACAGTTGTTTGACAAGTTAGTCAAGACTTCTATGACTTCACTGGCCAAACATGGTGGAAGTGATGATGGGTTTTCCCTCTCTTCTGCCATCGTCAATTTTGTTCTGGAAAGGGATGGACTTGGGAGTGCTAGAGAGTTATATAAGAGGTATGTTACTGCTGATTGATTATTGTCATGTATATATAGTGCACACATCTATGTTTGATAAACTATTCTGTTATGGTGAATGTGTCCTTTTATGTTAACTTGAAAATAGACTTGTTAAAAAATGTGGAAGAAAATGTGCAGACATCTATCTCTAACCCACTTTATCAGTTTTGGGGAATAAAGTACAAAATGAACCCACTTCCAACTGGATCACTAGATGAATCAATCATTGTTCTTCCCTATTGTATTGGCTCATCAGTAGTTTTCAAAAGATGGGTTAGGTAATTAGGGACCATGTTAGTTCGATTTCTTTCTAGTACCGAAAAGGTTAACCTGGTTCCTCCTTGGTACAAAAAACTCAAACTTGTATTGGGTTCTTCAAGGGACTTGCAGACGTTGGAGAGTTATAAGGGTTTTCTCCAGTCTTTTGACTTTGTTATTCAGTATTACCTAATCAAAACTTCTCCCTATGTATGAGATCAATTTTAGGGGTGCTGAGATGCTAGATGATATTTCAATTGTTCTTTAAACAGCGNTTATATAAGAGGTATGTTACTGCTGATTGATTATTGTCATGTATATATATATAGTGCAAACATCTATGTTTGATAAATTATTCTGTTATGGTGAATGTGTTCTTTTATGTTAACTTGAAAATAGACCTGTTTAAAAATGTGGAAGAAAATGTGCAGACATCTATCTCTAACCCACTTTTTCAGTTTTGGGGAATAAAGTACAAAATGAACCCACTTCCAACTGGATCACTAGATGAATCAATCATTGTTCTTCCCTATTGTATTAGCTAATCAGTAGTTTTCAAAAGACGGTTTAGGTAATTAGGTACCATGTTAGTTTGATTTCTTTCTAGTACCGAAAAGGTTAACCTGGTTCCTCCTTGGTACAAAAAACTCAAACTTGTATTGGGTTCTTCAAGGGACTTCCAGACGTTGGAGAGTTAGGAGGGTTTTCTCCAGTCTTTTGACTTTGTTATTCAGTATTACCTAATCAAAACTTCTCCCTATGTATGAGATCTATTTTAGGGGTGCTGAGATGCTAGATGATATTTCATTTGTTCTTTAAACAACATTAATGGTATAAGTTCAAGACTGATGTTTGACAACCTTGTGCAGATTTCTTGCTTTACCGCATCCAGGACTTTCTTTATATAGAAATTGCATTGAGCTGGAATTGAACCTTGCGTCTAGTGGAGATAAGATTAGTCTCGGAAATGCCCGGAAATTGTATGAGACTGCGCTTACAACTTATGATCAAGATACCGGATTGTGGCGAGACTATTATTATATGGAAGTTAAGGTAAGTGCTGTTTCCTTCTCCTTCTCCTCCTTTTGCGAGCCCGATACTTCATTACACAAATAAAGGAAAAAGGTTTAGAGTTATGCTGGAATTAGAGGAAAAAGGTGTACGTCGTTTTAACTCCGACTAAAAACTTAAAATGAACAAATACAAATGTCTTCTCTCTTTCAATTTAAGCTTTTAAATGAGGGATTCCCAGATCTTGATCTAATTCTTGTTATATGCTTTTACGAATAGTAACGTTTTTATTTATTATGGGACGGAATGGTTGTATGTACTGCTATTTACTATGTTGTCAAGTTGTGAAGATTTATGTTACTCTTGGACTACGGATAAATGAGTTAAGTATTTAGTGCTGATCCTTTCTTAACTACCGCTCAGATGGGAACATCAGAAACTGCAGCAGCCGTTCACTGGCGAGCACGGAAAACACTCAAGACGAATATTTCCCTTCTACCCTCACAGTGAGGGCCTCACTGGATATGTGATCAATCTCTGATTGTGGGGATGTAATCAAAATTTTGACTTGGGAGTACTTTGGGCAAGTAACATAACCGAAGTTCCTGAGGGCTGGCTAATGTGAGTTCCTAGACGGTGCAACGCTCATAGATCATTGAGCTGTGATTATTGAATTGCCAATCTTGATCTACATCACAACTTGACAGTTTTGGTTCTCTTTCAATACTTGTGATCTTAATGTGCTGAGTCACCATCAAAGGAGTCTAGCTATATCTTAGGCAAGACCTTGCAGCAACTGTGGTAAAAAGCTTGAAGGAGAGCTCAATTGTCGTTTATGTTCCAATTCTTTGCCCTCTCATGTTACCCGGACGACGAGATTTTGTAGACAAATACCTCTGGCTTTGTGTCAAGCAGACATTTACTTACCATTTTTTTTTTATCAAGAAAGCCTTTGATAACAGGACCTGAAGATATATGTTGCTGAATTTTGTTGTGTACTCCCGTGGGCTAGTTCTTGGAACCGGCATTCTGTTCCTAAACAAAGACAACGTTTTACCAAATTTGTTCCTCAACAAACATATGAAACGATATTAACAGTTCTTGAAAGTAGCTAGTAGCAACGAGGTATTTAATTTGTTCTACTTTTGACTAGGGACAAGTGGGCGAGGAAGAGCACAAATTCTTTGAAGTTAGAGTAGGTCTGGATCGTTAGGTCTGACGTGCAGTTCAATTACTCTAGAATTCTTGCTTTTAAGATTGTAAAATTTTGTTGAAGTTAGAAAAAAAATGAGAAACATTTGAGGTTGAAAAAGAGTAGTCCAAAGTTCAACTATGCTTGTACCAAGATATTTTTTTGGGGGCTTAAAGTAGCATTTGTGAGGAAATCAGTATTTCATTTGAGATACTTCTCAAACTAGTCGTTCAATGTATCGTGTTCAGTATTTAAAATATTAGTAGGCAAACCAATACATGCAAATGGTAAAGTTAAAAAATATTTAATAATATTTGATGCACGAGTTGAAAGTTGAGTTTAAAACATGTAAAATAATAGACGGGGATGCATGCTCACAGCACATAGATTCTTACTTTGGATCTTAATTAGCAAAAAAAATGTAGGACAAGTCAAAGCTGTCCAACACTGTAGCACTGAAATACCTCATTCCCTTCCCATAATAATATCAATTTCACGAGCAAAACGTGAAAAAGAAAAAAGAATAGAGAACATCACATTTAAACCAAAAAAATACTACTAGAAGGTTTAAGCTGCTTTATTAAATGTCAAATCACCAAGAAGTTTCCTCTTAAAGAAGTAATATGCATTAGGATGATTTCTCTAACTAAACTGATTTTATTAATCAAGAACTACACTAAATGTTTACAGTTTTTAATTCCTTTTTATTTTATAAACGTATTAGCAAGAAAGCAAAAGGATATAAAAACATATTAACAATTAAAACCCTTTTCGTACACCTTGAACCTTTTTATTATCTATGTTCGTCAAGAGTTTTCAGAAAAAAAAGTAGTTACTTATTCTTCATTCTCTCTGTCTTCGAGATGCAACGCTGGGCATAATCAGTGTTTCCATCATATAAGTACTTTTTTTTTTAATTGTTTTGCAAACCCTCTAATAAAGAAAAAAGTAAATATGTATGTAATCAATAAAAATCAACTTATAAATAGGCACAATTTTCTTCTGCAGTGTATTGAATTAAAATTAAAACTTCTATTCGGCTTTCTCTAATTTTGTTGCACGAATGATTCTGTACAAAGTTCTTTGCTTCATAAATATGTACCATAGTTGGTACATATTACTAAAATCACACACACATGACACACATATATAAGAGGAAAAAAAAAAAGATGATGTGACACCTCTTACAAACTGGGATTGCTATTTATCTTTTTTCTCAAATGTTTGTCCTTTTCTTTTGTTAAACTCTATTAAAAATCTCCTATTGTCATTGTTTACATTATTAATTAACTACAAAAGCCAAAGGTCTCCAACCTGGGTTAAGAGGAGGGACTATTAGCATTTACTCCTTTACTTGAAACGTTGCTGATAATCAAACGATTTAAAAAATATTAGTGCAAAAAAATGGTTTCTAATTAGCATTTTGTTGGTTCTCCCTGAAACGTTTCTAATCAAACGATTCAAGAATACTGCAAAATAATGATTGCACATTAAAGATGCGATGTTCATGGCCAGAAATATACTTTTATTATCTTTAATTAGAAGTGGAAGAGAGATTTATGATTTAATCGATTCCATATAGGTGTACGTAGAAACAAAGCTCACATAGTGAATAAAAGAAAGAGGTAATAATGTATTTTTAATTTTACTCTTAACTAGTAACTAGTATTAGTACCCGCGCGATGCGCGGACACAAATCATGTTAAATTGTAATATAGGTTGTTTGAATCATATGCAAATAATCTTAAAATATAAACCACCCAGATAAAAATTATATAACATTAGATATTAATATGAAGTAGGATATAAAACTATTGATCAAATATTTAACTGCATAACCTATTTTGTTTATATATGTAGCAACTTAACCCCTTGATTTTAGTCTTGCATTTCGTTTCGCTGTCAATATCAAAGTATACTAAACATATCATGTTGTGATCTATCTTGTTTTAGCACAATAGATCATATTATTTTAACAAACTTCTTACTATCACTTTGTTTTTATCTAAAAGTTCAATATATCTTATTCATCACATTATTTGTACACAAATTCTTTTTTCTTTTGTTTTTCTAATTATTTATTATTTAATATTATTGTACTATCATATAATATTTTATTAGCTTAATAATTAAATTAATGCCGTGCTTATTATTCTTTTAATAGTCTTTAATAAATAGAAATATTTTATTCTTGAAATTTGGTATATTTTTATGCTTGTCCTCTCATTAGGAATTTTTTAATCAATTAAATTTATCGTAGTATTATTAAATATAATTTAGTATTTTAATTTATTTATTTATTTATTTTTAAATTAATTTAATGTATAAGTATCCTCACACTATTTTTATTTTTATACGTTCTCTTCCCTACTATAAATTTAATTAGTTTTTACATTAATTTTTTACCTATAACAAAAATAATATCATATTTTATTTTAAATTATAAAATTGATGTATGCTAAAATATTAATACATAAGTTATTTGATGATTATGTTCCAAATGTATTGAGTTCTCTTATAATTATTTTTTATGTAGGTGCAATTAATTTTTTTCTTTCTTTTTAGCTTTAAGATATAAATTTAATTTTTAATATTCATTAACAAAATTACCTATATTAGAAAGTTTTTTATATTCTGAAATTTATTTTAATGTTAGAAAAATAATTTCTTAATTGTTTGAACATATTTTATGGATGTAATAATATGTTTATTGTCATCTTATTTATTTCCGTAACATTTTCCAAAATAAAAAAATTATGAAATAAAAAAAATCTCATCTCCAGTTCAAATAATTCTTATCATTCTATTTTCTAAATTGGAATGCAGTTTCAAAGAATTATGATATGCTTTCAAACTTATATTAACTGCACTCAACTCAAATATTAATCATAGAAAAATATTTTCTTAGTTATTTGAACACAACAATAACAACCTAGTAAAATCTCACCAGTGGGGTCCGGGGAGGGATTTAATATCTAAATATTATAGTAATATTTTCACTGTCAGCTTATTTCTTATGTAATTTTTTTTCTTTTTAGCTTTAAGACAAATTTTATTTTCAATTTTCATTAGTATAATTACCTATATTAGAAATTTATTTTGTATATTTGTTATTTTTCATAAATAAGACTTCAATTTCGTGATAGTATCCATAATTTGAGCATTCTAATCATAGTTTTAACAGCTTTCTAATTTCAAATTTCATTAGCATTTCCCTTTCATTTATAATAGTAAATTTTGAATAATTCAACATAATTTTGCTAGTTTTTTAGTATTGTATATTTAATTTTAACAACTTTATAATTTCAAATTTAGTTAGTGTTTCCCTCTCTAATTTTGAGTTTGTATATTTAATTTATTTTATTTTCTAAACTTATGATTTATAAATATCCTCACATTATATCTAATTCATTTGTATTATTCAATATTTTTAGTCTTTGATTTTATCTATTAGACTTGAGTTACGTGGACCTATTAACATTATGAATCTGATCATAATATAAAAAACTTTCTCGTCTCAAATTTAACTAAATTTTACCGTTTTTTTCTATGATAAAAAATCTAAAAAAAAATCTATTTAGTTTTTAGTTTTGATATTGTATTATTCAATACCCAATTTATTACATTGTCATGTGGATTTTTATTAGCTTGTTTGAATTTAATATCTATTTCTACCACACTCATTCTAATATAATATAGATAAAAATTTAAAAACTTTCTCAAATTCAAATAAGTTTTATTATTAAATTTTCTAAATTTGAATGCATTTTCAAAAATTTATGTTATGCTTTCAAACTTAAACTAATTGCACTCAATTCAAATATTAATCACAAAAAAATATTTTCTTAATTGTTTGAACCCATTATATCTGAATGTTGTAGTAATATTTACGTATAAAATATTCACTTGCCCGATTTATCAATATTAATATGGCATTATTATTCTTGTTTCTAAAATATTTTTTACTAATTATTTAAGTTTTTTCTTACCTTATAAATAATTTATATACTTTATGTAAGATCTTATTTTGCCGCTTGAATTTATTTAATTTTTATAAATTTTTAATATTTTAAGTAAATTTTAATTTTATTTTAACTTACTCCAAAGTATAAATAGTCACAGGTTATCTCAAATTTTCTATATTTTTTATTTTTTCTATTATAATTTTTAGTTAATTTTTTACCTCCATATTTCTAGCTAATATAGAAATAATCTATGAGTTGGGTCAATATAGATATAAATATAGATATAGCTACAAATATACATATAAATATAAATTTAAATGTAGATATATAGATTAGACTTGTCTAAGATTTATTTAGATTGAGTATAAGATTTATTAAACTACTTCCATTAAATATGTTTCCATTTATAATCTAAATTTTTTATGTTGTCTTAAAATTACCAAGTGTCTTCATTTTAACTTGCCACTTGGCTTAACCACATTGCAAACTACTCTTTTTTTAATTTAATATAGATATTATATACAAAATCATTGACTTGAGTTAAATTGTGATACTAGGATTAATGTTGGTGTAGTTATAATGCATATCATTAGACGTGAATTATTTTATTATCATAAAATTGATTAATTGATGAACATTTCATGTACTGGAAGAAAGGATTATAGAGAAGTATTTGATAAGGTCATAGGTAGCTAAGATTATTACGAATGGAACCACGAGGAATTTGGTAGAATAGAACCCGATTATATTGGTACTTCACGAAGTTGACACTTAGACTCGTGTTTGTGATAATATAGATTGATCGAACAAGTCGTATGGACTGCCCGAGTTGGCTTGGTATATCGACACGAGTAGTGTGAGTAGTAATCTTACTACAATTTGTGTTTTCATAACATGCATGGTTTATACATTATTTTGAAAATAAAATGTGTTACTGAATGTTTTAAATTGCATGTGGGACAAGTCATTTACTTGATATGGTACTGAACAATTATTGAAAATATTTACCGTTAATTAAAATGTTCATGTTTTACTGTTACTTGAGATATGGTTACCATTACCGAAATTGATCTACACGATTTGATAAGAATTTATATGCCTTTATTATTTTGAAAATGGTTTCTTATGAATATTAACTGGTTACAAGAAAAAGTATAAATGGGAGGAGACAATAAAGGGTCTCGTAGCTAACGACAGGTTCGTTTGACCTGGTGCACCTTGTATTTACAGATTACCGATTACAGTTTTAGCCCTCGCTAGTGGGAAGGTAACTAGCATACATTTACAGATTTTCCTCGAGTAGGGACCTACTGTTATATTTGATTCTTTTTACGAAGAGGTCCACACAGTCATACATATTACATGATCCTTTCTAGGAAACCTCCAAACATAAAGAATTTATATGACACAGTGCTTACCGAATTGTAAACTTGATTTCTATTACATGAAACATATGATGGGACTCAATTTTGTTACTGTTTGGAAAATGCATTTTATTTTTATGATAATTTCTGATTATTATTATTATTATTATACATGCATGTATTCTGACTTGTCCCCAATAAAAAAATATTTGTGGTTAAGTGTTATTACTCACTGAGCTAGCGTTTCATTACTATTTTTCCAGAGACAGCAGCTGACGCGAGCGAGGATTTCGTCAATTAGAACACACGAGTTAACAGTTCCTGGTAAGCCCCGCATTGCTTCGCGGGGGCAATGGGGTATATTTTTGCTATTGCCTCTTTTCTTTTAAACTCTTAGAGTCTCTCCATAGTTATTTTTATTAGCATCATGGGTATTCATTCATTTTTCAAAACTAGTGACAAGTATTACACTTTTTTCAAAATTTTAAGATCGATTTCGTGTGATTGTGTTGAAAATGCTTGACGATGTTGGCGGAGACTTGTTTTTAATTAATTGATGAATATTATGATTGATTTAGATGAATATTGATTGGTTATTACTTGCTTATGAGACATGAAACATTTTGGATAGTCCTAAAATATGGGTAACTCTGCCCGATTTTCTGTAAAATGCCGATGAGGCTTACTTGAGAGCACTTTCCCTGAGAGCCGGTCATGATCCTAAATTGGGTCGTGAAAAAGTTGGTATCAGAGCCCTAGGTTATTCTTGTGACTAATGAAGCAGACATCCGTAGTAGAATCTCAATTATGGTTATTGTGAGCATGTGATTTTTGCTCGCCGTATCGTCCTATAAAAATCCCAATAAATCAATGGATTTTATGAATTTTGTTGATTTTTCGGTGATTAATTGTGAATTACTTGCACTGTTTGCATATCCATAATTCATCTTTCAAAATTATTAAAAATTTCGCATTAATATTATCAAGGAATTATGAAGTTATTATTTATAATTAATTAAATAATAGACGAATGACGAGTATTTAACGTAATGTAGTTTTTAATAACTAATTACTATAAAAATTAATCATTTTTATTTGATAAATCATAGATTTAATTAAGAATATATAATTGGTTATTTTGTTCTTAATTAATATGTAAATAAATGAAAAATAAGGTTTAAAATTAGTTGCTAACATTTGTTGGATTAAATTAGATTTGGACTTATTTAGGTTCTTTAGTTAATTGAGAAAAAAGCCAATTTCGGACCTGGGCTTGAAACTACCCAGGCCCAAACCCAATCCCTACAAACGAACAACCCATCCCAAATCCCTTACACCCGGCCTGCCCCAGCCTAACCAAAACGACACCGTTTTAGGCCAAGTCCAATCCCAGCCATTGATCTATCTTTGATCCAACGACTGGGAACTGACCAC